>VXAD01004603.1:4747875-4888203 GCA_013399195.1 Dicrurus megarhynchus | reverse complement strand
CGCTGACCCTCGGCTTCCCCACAGGAGCAGGCGGTGGTGGACTTCGAGCGGCTGGGCGAGCACGCCGCCGCCTTCCAGGGACACGACGTGGGTTTCTGCTGCCTGGGCACCACCAGGGCCAAGGCTGGCGCAGTGAGTGGGGACTCCCTTGTCTCCGGGAAAGTAGGGGTCCCGCTTGTCCCCTCCCCTCCCTGCCGGCTCCCTGCCTCGCTGACCCTCGTCTCCCCTCGCAGGACGGCTTTGTCCGTGTGGACCGGGACTACGTGGCGCAGGCAGCAGAGCTGGCGCGGGCAGGGGGCTGCAAACACTTTGTCCTGCAGTCCTCCCGGGGGGCAAACGCGCAGAGCCACTTCCTCTACCTCCGCGTGAAGGTGAGGGGGCAGCTGGGGTGGGCTCCTGGTGCTCTGCAGGAATCACGGGGTGCTGGGATGCTCAGGAAGGAAGCAGGAGCTGAGGTCTTGAGATGCAAATGGCTCTGGGGGTCCTCCTGGTGCTGCGGGACAAGGGAAGGGGCTGGCTGGACATCTATGCAACTGGCTTCTTCTGAAGCAGCACAACTGCATGCAGCAGCTGTCTCCCTCCTCAAACCCCAGAAAGACCCGCTGAGGTCTCTACCCCAACCCCAGCTCCCCAGCCTCAAGCCGGGATGGCATCACAGCTATGTGGGGAGGCTCAGGGCTGTGTCCAGGTGAGACACGAACTATCCAGTGCTGGAAAGCTCACAGGCTCCCCAGGTAGGACCATATCTGTCGCAAAAGCTTTTTCCCCCATATGTTGTGTGCTGCAGCTCCCACCACCTGCTGGACTCACAGCTGCCTTGCCAGCGTCTTGTGCCGGCTGGATCCATCCCCAGGCTGGATGCTGACTCCAGAAGCTCTCCGGAGCAGCCTGTTGCAGTTTAGCATGGTGGTTGCAAGGGCGCGCTGCTGACCTACGGTCTGTGTCCACCGTGGGCACTCACCCCAGCTGCCTGGCCTGGAGAGCTGATCCCTGCCTGGCCTGTTGCAGCTTTGCATTGGCATTACTGCCATCCTGCCCAGGGCTCAGAAGCTCTCTCCTGCCCTTTCATGGGGTGGCAAGGATGGTGCTTGCAGTCATCCTTTTCTCCTTTCATCCTGCCTGGCTGCTCTGACAGGGAGAAGTGGAGAACCTGGTCCAAGCTCTTGGTTTTGATCGCTGTACCATTCTCCGGCCAGCGTGAGTAGTGGTGGAGGAGGGAGGGCACAGGGCTCCGGTGGAGGGTTGGCAGGGCAGCAGGCTGGGAGATGGAGGAAGAGAAAGGGTACATGAGGGCAGGGCTGGGGAGGGGAGTGGAGAATGCCACCAGCTGCAAATGCAGCTCATGGACAAGCAGACTGCTTCCCAGTGCTGCAGGGAGCAAGCACTGAGGTTTCCTATGGCCCATCCCAATGCTAGTGCCATGTGCCATGCACGGATAGGAGGCTTGGGCTGAAAGCACAGCTTGGGGCACATAGGTCAGGGCTTAACTCCAGATGGACCTTGACCTTCTGCAGAGGGAACACTCACCTGTGACCTTTCAGCTGTACTGTGCTCTTGCTGCCTAGGAGAACTGGCATTCTGCTTTTGGCAGCACAGTGGGGAAAGGAATTCAGTGCCCAAGGGCTCAGCTCTGTCATGTTTCATGACCCTGCCAAAGCCATAAAGCCCGTGTGGGTTTTGGGAGCTGGTCTGGGCCTTGGTGCTGCTGGAGAATTCTGTACAAGTCTCTAGCTTTCCCCCAGGGATTGTTTCAAGCTGACCCACCTTACCTCCTTGCTCTGCAGGGTGCTGCTGTGCAAGCGCCAGGAGTCCCGGCCCACGGAGTGGATAGCCCAGCAGTTCTTGGGTGTTGTGGCTCGGGTCTTCCCCACCGCTTACTCGGTGCCTGTGGAAACGGTGGCCAGGGCTATGGTGGCCTGTGTGCTGCAGCCAGGCGAGGGGAAGGTGAAGGTGCTGGAGAACAGGGCCATCCACGAGCTGGGAAAGGCAGTGCCACAGCAGGGCACATAGAGCAAAAGGGATGGCAGGCAGGGGCTTGATTTACCATTCGGATGCTCTTTGGGCTGAGGATGGATGCATGCTTGGAGAGGTGTGGGGTGCTTGCATGGCTAGTGTGGAGCCAGAGGTATATCCACTTTTTTGCACTGTGGCTGATTCTGTCAGGGGATCAAAAAATGCAGGTGCTAGCTGCTGACAGTGTGCTCTGCTGCCTGGGTCCATAACACTAATACAGGTAAAGATGGTATAATCCAGGCCTTGAATAAAACCCTATGACTGATCTGATTGTGCTGGTTTTGTGTTGAAATAATGTCTGTCACCTGCACATCAACAACCCAGCCTCGTCTGCTCGGACTGTGTCACTTTAGGGAATGCTCGCAGGCAGGTGACAGACACAGGAAAGCAGAGACAAGGCACAGCTGCCTGTGTGGAGGCTGCACCTCAGAGCACACGGTGGCACCAGTGCTGCTTGGATAGCAGAGCTACTGGATGCCTAGCAGCAGCTGCTGAGGCGCTGGGAGTGGTGCCTCTGCCTGCAGCAGGTCTCTGCAAACACTCCTGTCCTCATCTGCTCAGGGTGCTGAGGGACTGCTCCGGGGATGCTGCTGTTCACACCTGGGCTGCCGCTTGGTACCTGCAGTCACATAAACACCATGAAAATACTTGCATTGACTTGCAAACGCCTGTCCCTCTGGCCTTTCCTTCGGGGCACAAATGAGCCTGAGCCCAGCCTCGTGTTCCTGGGAGTGATCTGCATGTGCAAAAGTTGAGGCCAGCCCTGTGCACACCTTGGAGGGGGCTTGCTCCTGCCCAGGTGCCAGAAGGGGAGCAGGTTCCTTCTGTGGGCATGGAGCAGGCACGAGGAACAGTGCAGTGTCCCAGGAGTGGCTCTGGCTGTTCTCAGGCCTCGTGCTCGGGGTCAAGGAACTTGGTGGCTCCACAGATGGGATGCAGAACATACGTGACTCCCAAATTCCCTGCTGGCCAGAGTCCCAGTGCTCCGGGTGATACTGCTTTCCAGGATTTTCTCTGACCTCACCCATGGCTCCTGTGTCAGTGACTTGGATGTGGCAAATGGAGGGAGCCTGGATCTCATTTCTTACACGAGCATTTCAGTCGTCGGGTTGGACCTCAGAAGGTTGGTGGAGGCAGTGAGATGGTGTAAAGCCTGCACCTGGATAACTCCTCCACGTGGGGGGCTCAGTTTAGAGGGGCCACAGAGCCACAGCTACTGATAAGATTGTCCCAGTGAGAGCAGAACAATACTTTTAGAGTAGTATTTAATGCCCAAAGGGAAATGAGAGGTAGGCTGGTCAGCATCACAAGTGTGAAGAGCGCAAAGGCTGGTCACACCTGCAATGCTGGGTTACACAGGCATAGTGCACTCAACACTCAGAGATTTTTTTAAAAAGGGCATGTGCTTATACAAGGGACTGGAAATGAACACCTTAAGTGGTAAGACCTTAAAAGAAGTGAAAATTGAGATGAGAATAAAAATAAAGAATTCAGGCCCTGGAAAGTTGCAGGTGAGAGACAAGCCACAGAAGGTGTGAGGAAAGCATCCTAAAGGCATAAGCATGAGTTATGACTTTGTGAGAAGCAGAAAGTTCTCCAGGGAGGCTCAAGGACAGGGTGTGACCAGGCTCTGTAGGAAGGAAAGAGCCATCACAGAAAGCCTCGATGAGTTACTTGCATTGCCCTTTGCTGTTAGGGAGCTCACAGTACCATCATTCCTTAGGGGACACATATTTGCATGACTGTCCCAAAGCATGCAGGGCAAAAAAAAGATATTTTTAACCCCATTTTTAGAACATGTGGTTAAAAGTCTGCCAGAAGGAGCACTCTGCTGAACTGCCAAATACTCTCCTGGGTGAGAATTGCAGTGATCCCTTTACCAAAAGGTCAACACTGTTAAATATGATGCTAGTTCTTAAAAAGTTCCAGTGGGAACCAGGAAACTGCAAAGCGGAGAGGCTGCCTTCTATAAAAGGCACGTTGCAGGAAAGGATAATAAAGTCTGGAAATAACAGGGCCCAGGATAAATCGAGTGTAATGGGAGATTCCATGTGGCTTTTGAGGGGGCAGTTGCAAGGCACAAGCCTGGAGCGCTCTTGGAGGAAACCAGCCATTGTGTACACAAGACAATCTGCTCCTCAGAGTGCGCTCAGATCTCCAAAAAGCTCTCCCAGAAGGGCTCTTAAAGAAATTAAGCTGTCGTGGGAAGAAAAGGAAGGTCTGTGTAGTTTCTTATTGGAAATATTTTCTTAGCACTCCAAAGCTTTGAAACACACAAAACAAACATTTCTTGCTGGACAAAGGTCTGTGGAAAATGCAAGCTATTTCTGTGCAACCCTTGTTTCTGCACAGTGGTGACAGTTTCTTTTTCAGTGTTTCAGATAATCTGTGTTAAAATGCACAGCTGCAATCCCAGCACACAGTACAACTTCCTTATCACCCTCCTGCATGGAGTTTCCTCACACATTTTGGAGCTCACTTCCCCAATTTGCTCTGTGCACTCCTTAAACCCCCACCCCAGAGCTTTGGAAGAGATTTTAGAGCATCAGTCACTGAACTATGGCAGAGGGGATTTGCCCACATAGGGCTGAAGGAGGTAAAGGATTTAAAAGCCTGTAGGGAACATATCCTGTCCCTCCAGGGGTTCTCACTGGGCACAGCTCCAGGTCCCTCCAAGCAGCAGGTCTGCAGAGATGGAACTGTGTCCTTGGCATGCCTGGCGGGGCTCTCTGCGTTCCAAGGGCACGCAGCCCTGGCTGCAGCTGGGAGGAGAGCACGGAAGGGTGCTCAGAGTCTGCTGGACAGCATTCACACAAACCACCTGGTCCCACAGACCCAAGTCCCCGTGGGATTCCGACACTGACTTTATTACTGAAGATAAATGATAAAAGCATGGCTGCATTCCCAAGGGCTCAGCGGTGGGGGTTTCCCAGGAGGTCCCATAGCCCTGCTGTCCTTCCCAGCCCCGAGCTGTGAGAACGGCCAGCCCCTCTCGCCCAGCCCATGCTGCCACTGGCTTCCCTCTGAGAAAGGGGTGCCTGAACAGCTGGCAAAGCCTCCTGCAAACAGCACCACGCTTCAAAGGAGCTTTTCAAAGCAGCCTCCGAGCTGGCTGGCACTGACCTGGCACTCAGCGACATCCTGGTGACATCCCTGCTAGCAAATGCATGGCCCTGATGAACTCTCTGGCCCCAAGAGCACTGGCACAGCCCAGCAAAGGTGCAGAGTTTGCTGTGTTCCTTCAGAGAGCAGGGGCTGCACCCCAGCTGCTGGGAGATGGGGCCACTGAACTCTGTGGTGGGATTGGGATTGAGGCACCACCAAGCTCATGAGAGAAGCTCCTTCTGAGTCCTCTGGGAACAAGGCAAAATGAGAGCAGCCTCGAAGAGCAAAGGACCTCCATCCTCCATGGCTGCTGCTGTTCCCTCCCCACTCTGTGAGACACAAGGGAGGCTGGTGGGTACCTCAATGCCAGCAGTGGGAAGGGCAGCCCACCAGACCCCAGGCCTAGTACCCATGCCTGTGTGCATTTTGGGGCCTCTAATCAGTCCAAGCCATTATAATCTGAGCGTCTCATCCTCTGAAATTGTAGGCTGTACTTTTTTTCATTCAATTTCCACCACAAAGCAGTACAAAGCCAGCCCAAGCTCTCCAGGGAGGCAGAGTTTCCAGCAGACTTCCAGCTTTCACTGACTGCCATCAGATGCCTGAATGCAGACACTCTCTTGCTGCATAATCCCACAACAGGTCCAAAATCCAGCCAGGAGCCAGAGCCAGGCAGGCACAGCTCTGACACAGCACAAGGAAGGAAAAGGGGCCAAGGCCTGACCTTAAATGTAACCCTGTGTTGGGGGCAGGTGGATTTGGTCAGGGAAATGGTGGTTGTTAGTGCACTTGGGTGTGGACAGCCAGGTACAGAGCAAAGTCCCTATTCCCAGCTCCCAGTGTTAAACAAGGCACACAGATGCACATTTTCATAGTCAGCTGGGAGCCAAGGCCTGAAACAAAAGTCACAGTTACCCACCAGCTGATAACCACTGTTGAAGCGGTGGGTATTTTGACATTAGCCACAGCCTTGAAATCAGTAGCAAGACTTCTCATAGGCACTTTTATTTTTTTGAAAGTACTGTTTTTCACCAGAAAAATCTCACTTGAATGAAGGATTTCTACCTGGCTCTTCTAAATACTGAGCTGGAGCCTGATACACCGTTAAAAGAAACGCTGTAGGCTTCCTGAAGCCCCCCAAACATCAGCTTGGCCCTTTCCATTTGATTACCTGACCTTACCCCAGAAAATCCACTTTTTTTTTTTTGCCCTGTGTGAGCTTAGAGAGAAGAAAACAAAATCCAGAAGCTGCCGGGGCTGGGGCCAGCTGCAGCAGGCCGGCCGGCATTGGATACGGGGCTGGCGGGGGTCCAGCTCCCAGCGCTATATAGGAACGAGGGAGGGAGCTGGGCTGCAGACCGAGCCTCTGCTGCCTGCTTTAGCCATCACTCACACTCTTCTCACGGCCGAGGAAACTACAGCCTGCCAAGATGTGCAAAGGATTAGCAGCGCTGCCCCACACGTGCCTGGAGAGGTGAGAGCGGCCGGGATGCACGGGATGCCAGCGGCTGCCTCCCCGCAGGGCTCTGCTGGGGCAGCTGGGGGCACAGGGGCTCTTCCTGCAGCACATCCCATCATGGGCATCTCTTATGGGGCCTGGGATTATCCGGCCCTGAACGGGGAGGGAAGGGAGGCTTGCTGGGGGTGGCTCGGTGGGTGCTGCGAGTGGCTGGGAGCTTTGGTGGGATGGGTGCTGATTCAGCCCTAAACTCCCCACTCTGCTCTGGCAATCTGTCTGCTGGGTGAGTTTGGGCTGCTCCAAACCCACCTCTCCGCTGTTCTGAGCAGGGGTGTGCTTTTTTCCTCAGATCTTAATTTCTGCAAAGCATGGAGGAGGAGAGGGGGAAAAAAGCAGGACAGAGGTTTCGCCTTTCTGAGGTGAAAACAGCCCTGACTCCAAAATCCTCTTTTAATTGCCTGCGTGTCGCTCACACATGGAATAGCCAGAGCTGGCCCCTCTCATGGGGCTCAGCTCTGTACAGAGCACCAGCTCTGCCCCCCTTGTGGGACCCATCCTTATCTTCAGCCCTATCCACCCTGGTGCTCGTCCCAAAGCCTGCACCTGATGGTGGCAGAGGCTCTTCTCAACCCCTGGGAGCCCAGGCAGATTCCAGCCCCTGGCCATTTCCATGCTGATTGGAACCTGCCCTCTCCTCTGCTCCCACAGGCTTTGGAGGGGGTCCAGCAAGAAGCAGAGGTGCAGAGCATCTGGGGTCTCACTGCAGCAGCAGGGCACTCGATGCTTCACCTAAGGAGGAAACTTAGGAGAAGACTCAAGGGAATCCCTCAATGAGGATTCCCTCACGCCTGCAAATGCCTTAGCACTGTTTTTTGGATGAGAGTGACAGTGGGAAATTCACTGCCCTTAGGGGAATCCCAGAGAAGTTCCAGCTGAAGTTGTGCCACTGGGGGCTGATGCTGCTTTCCCAAAAGGCAAATTCTCACCACAGGCACGAACAGGAGCACAGGCCTGTGACAGTTTCTTTGTTGGAAACTTGTCTTTCAGCCATCCTCATGAATCCATGCTCACCTTGCCACGGGCAGCCAAGAGTGCTCTTCCAGTTGTGGTTAATCCACATATTTCTGCTCTATCACCCTTGTTGTCACTCTTCTGACACTTTAATACTAAATTTTCTCAAAAGAGATTTTCTCCCACTGCTGCTATGCTGATGTTTTCATCTGCTATGCCCTCAAATCCTTGCTCTGGAAGGCTTCACTTACACTTTGAGACACAGAATTAGGACTGCATTTGTCCCGTGTGGCTCACCTTGTATTGCTCTAGGAGGCTTTCCAGCTGCTTCACTGCCAGTGTCACGAGACCCTCCTGCAGCTCCTCACAACTTGTCCCCGAGTGCCGTACCCAGGGACTGCAATATCTGCTGCTCGGCCACTGACCCCCTTCTCCCCCTGCTCGTGACGTTGAACAGCACAGTCCCAGCCTGTGTTCCCCCAGCACCGTCCCCACAGCTGGGCGCTACCTTTCCCACGCTGTCATCCATGAACTGACCTTCCCCCTGCAGCTGCCTGGGGTCTGCAGAGCCCATCCAAGCTCCCCTGCAGACCCAAGGGGCTGGTACCCCCTGACTCCCCCCACAGCACGTGTTTGCTGGCCTCTTCAGAGAGGGATGGTAGGTTGAAAGGAATCTCTTCCTACGGCCAGAGCTGCCTTGACTCCTCTCCAGTAGACCATATTTGTCCATGTGTCCACCACGGGTCTGACACGGCTGCCACTGACATGCCCACACAGCATCACACTTGCAGCCTTATGGCTCCTTAAAGCCCCTCTGGAGCCTTTTTCCCTGTCAAGGGGCACTTCCTCTGGTACTTCGCTGCCCTCGGGCATAGCATCACCTTTAGCTTTCAGCTATGGCTTTAAACTCCTTTGAGCTTCTATTTTTGTTTTGTTTTTAAAGCTGGAGTCTCTCCTGGCCCTCCCCAGCAGCCCTTCTTGCTCTTGATATGTTTGACAGAGCCCATATTTTCTATTAATGCTTCTTGGAAGCAATTTCTCAGACTTTTTCTTGGCTTGCTCCCACATGTTCTCACAGTTAACCTTCCACCGTTTACAGTCTTCTTGCTTTTTCTCACTCAGCCATAGCTGGGGTTTTTTTTAAAATATGCCTTTTTTGTCTACAGCTGCCTTTTTTTTGCTGCTGTTTAGCCTTCCCTGAAGCCTTGCTTGAAAGCTTATAATCCATCTCCTGGAGCACGCCAGGATGGTGTCTTTAAATAGCCCTTCCCTCCCTCAGCCTGTGGGCTTTCAGCCTGCTCCTGTCCTTCCTCACTTCCTTTTAACAACCGTCCTTATCTCTGCTGTCTCCACAGATTTCATGAAGGTCCCACTGCCAGGGAATTGCTCTGGTGCAGGGGGGAGGCTCTTGCTGCTTTCTCCATGCCTGCAGGGCTCCAGCAGGGTGGGCAGCCACTGGTGGCCCATTGACAGCACCATGGGATGGATCCATCCGAAGTGTCCCATTGGGACCAGCAGGCAGTAGAGCTGCAAGGCAGGTCCAGCACAGCTTGAGGGAGGACCTGGGCTTAAATGAAGCCCCCGCAGCTGTGTGCAGGCTGTGGGGCTCAGCTGGGGCTGCTCAGGGCCTCAGTGCCCTTGGAGCCTGACAGCTGTTGGCCATAAGTCACTGTCAGAGGGCGGGAATCAGAGAGCAAGATTTGGAACCAGGTCTGAGCACTTGTGTGAAGCCACCGTCAATTGCATCCAGACCGTGTGCATGTCTTGGCCTCAACCACACCAGGGCAGGGGGTCCCCAGGTGCTGCTCACACAGCAGCAGAGTCCTGGTCCTGTATTCCCACCTCCTTGAGTCATCATGGGCTATTTGACTCGTGGTGCCCCTGCTCCCAGCATGGCTTGTGTTATCCCTCTGCCTGCTCAGGAACTCCTGGTATCCACTGTCCTTGCTTCAAAGGTGGGAAGCCCCCTTGCCCCTTGCTCTTCCCCCCTGCTCCTGCCAGATTATCCCCCATGATCTGACACATGGTCCAGTTGCTTGGAAGGGACTGTCCCTGCTGCACAGCACCTGGCACTGGCTGGGGCTTGACCATGGCAACATCCCCCCTCGTCCCTCCCGAGCGTTGGGCCGTGGCAGGGAGAGGGACAAGGTGGCACCCGGCATTCCTGCTCAGCCCCTCCTGAGAAATGCTCCCTGGGCCCATGTGTCCCTTTCCCCGCAGGAACCTGTGGCCACAAGCACAGATGATTGGGAAAGCAGAGCCAAGGGAGAGGTCGTCCTGTCCCCTCAGCTTTCCTGTGGCACCCACTGCATCCACCCATTGCTTTGGTGCTAAGGGGGTTGCAGTTCCTGCCCACTTCACCTGCTCCCCATCTCTGCAGCTGTGCCATCCCCACACGGGTCAGGGCCATGCCAGGGGCTCCCAGTATAGCAGTGCTGGCCACCAGGGTGCCAAGGGGCAACTGAGGCTTGCTGGAGAGCCAGCCCCAGGACATCAGGAGCCAGCTCTGGCTTGGAGCACTTATACGCATTTCACTTATTTACTTACAGCGGGACGAAGGGCAGCATCCCTGTCCCAGACACCTCAGTGTGGGAGCGTGGTGACCTTGTCATCCTTTTCCTGAGGTCCTGGGCTTTCCAAGGTTTGAGTTTTCTCAGAAGTACCAGCAATGGAAACTGTCCCTGTGGCTGCTGACATCGTCCATGAAGAGTTGGGTTTCTGGGTGTGCGCTGCCCCGTGCCGTACACCCACGGCGGGCGGTCCGTGCAGCCCCGGGCTGGGCTGCTCTCTCTGGCTGGTCCTGCTGCCCATGTCCATGCAAGGGTGGCTGGTCAGAGGCAGGTTTCTGCAGCAGAAGTGGGGGGCAGCTGGCAGGGAGCGGAGCAGACACCCCTGCGCCGGGTCTCCAAATGTCACCCATGGGGACTGGCGGGTGGAAACCAAAACACAGAGAGAGAGTTTTACAAGGAGGGAAAAAATCAAAGGAATTGAAATGAAATAGCAGACATAGAAAGGGAGCGATCATCCACAGAGGGCTTGTGAAAATAAACAGCAGAGAGGAAAATTGCAGCAAGCCCTGAAGACAGGGAGCTGCAGCCCGGCTTTGCCAGCTGTGCTGAAAGCTCAGCCCAGTCGGCCTGTGAGGAGCAGTCTGTCTCCTCTCCTTCATCTCCTGTGCCAGCAAGACGACCTAGAAGCCACCAAACGTTGCTGTTCCAGGGAAAAGTCCTGCCCTGCAAAGATGGGGTTTGGGGGGCCTGTTTTCAGCCCTTTATTTCTTCAGCCTCATGGAGCACACCTGAGTGTTCCCTGCAAAAGCTCAGCTTGCTCTTGCTACCACCCCTGAGCTGCAGCAGAGGGGAGCCTCCTCGGCAGTTTTGGGTGCTCAGGACCTAGTTACAAATTGTGTTGCATGAAAGGGAAGGTTTTGGGAGACAGCTGGGCCTGCTGTCAAAGCCCCAGAACTCTGTCTTTTCTCTGCATCCTCCAAATGCAGGTCTGGAGCGTGGCCTTGGTGCAATGGGAACTGGCACTCAGCCTTTGGCAGTCTTCAGCTCCTGAAACCTTTCTTCCCCCTCTGCCCAGGGAAGGCAGCACCCAGGAGGTGCCCGTTTACAGGACATTGACCATTGCAGATACAAGGCTTATATATTACTGATAAACATGCTATATATCTATATCTATAAGGGCTCTGAGTGCTGTCAGCAGTGTGGGGCTGGTGGGCACAGCGTGGGGTGGCACCATGGGGCAGGCACCACCCAGCACAGCACCCACACAGCCTCTTCTCCAAAGGCAGCTCCTTCGCCTCCTCGCCAGCACTTCTTCAAGCTCATCTATATAGAGACTGAGTGCTGCACACACGTCCCTAATTCAGCCCCAGAGCAGCCTGACAGCTCTGCTGATACAATTATGCTGGCCACAGATGGGGACAGAGCGAGGAGATCAAGATCAAGAGCTGCCGCTAATGCGCAACGCCTGTTTTGAAACACCGCAGACAGGCACAGCCTTTACAGCATCAGGGTCCATTTGTTCATCTGGAATTAATTACAGTGGGTGCAGGGCAGGGACTGTGAGTGTCCCACTGCCCCTCTCCTCTGCCTGACCTGTCTCTGCTCCTCCCCTGCTGCAGGGCCAAGGAGATCAAGACGAAGCTGGGCACACTGCTCCAGAAGCCTGACTCGACCATTGACTTCATCATCCCTTACCCTGAGAAGCCGGAGAAGCCACCCAAGGCCCAGAAGTGAGTACTGCACTGGGCTGGGCTGCAGTGGTACCTGTGCCCAGCCAGTGGGGTAGATACAAGCCCTTTTGGGATGCAGAGGAGCTGAAGCCCTGCTGTGGGCTGGCACAGCAGGCTCTACGTGGCAGGCAGCTTGTGGCATGCTCCTCGTGACCTGCCTGCTAGGTGCAGGCTCAGGAAGTTATGTCAGGGCAGTATGAGACGTGTCAGGCAATACAGCTCTATGGAAACTAGATTTCCCATGGAAACTCAATTTTCTTTTGATGAGATTTCATGTTATTCGATAAAGGTTTTCCCAGAGGCATATGGCACTTGGACTTCTCTGAGTCACCTGCCTCAGCCCAGAGGTGCCAGCCTTCGCAGCCATCTGGCTTTGGGGTGGCAGTGTGTCCCTGAGCTGGGCGCACAACCTCATGGCACAATGCCTGGCTCTGGGCAGCTCTGTGATGATGGCACCTCCTCACCTTATGGCCTTTGACTCGACCACTGCTCTACAGCACTCAGCTGGTGTATAATATTGACTTATCAACATTATTTAAATAATATGAAACATTAATTATTTTGCCTGCTAATCCAGAGTGCAGGGGTGATAGGCAGGGGGCAGCATGGTGCCTGCCCGCCACAGCGCTGCCCGGCCAGAGCTGCGCGTGCCAAGCAAGGCTGGCAGAGCCCGATGGATTGTGTGGTCTTCACTCCATCGCTGCCGTGCCCCAGATGCCTCTGTGACAGAGACACATTTGTCTCCATCAGCCATCCCCACAGAAAGCCGGAGAACATCTGCACTCCCCGCTGTCTGGAGGAGTTGTTTTCTCCTACGCTGCATCGCTGCGCAGCCCTGGCATCACTCACCTGTCAGCATCTCACTCGCAGTTAATATCATCCCCGGGACATTCAGATAATGGGAAAGTGAATTTGGTGGTTTCCAGGAAATCTGGATTGTGTTAGGTTGCTGCAGTGATGCTCCTCCTCACTGGGGTGAGAAGTCACCTGACAGGGACATGGGGGCAGGGAGAGCTTTGATCCTTGACAGAAATGCAAACACAATTCAAGGTCCAGAAAGTGAGGACTAAGAACCCCCTGTCAAGGTCCCTACTGCTGAGCGCTGGTGGTTTGGTGACAAATGAGGGCTGGCACCCACCCTGAGCAAGCCTGGTATACCTGCTGCTCTCCCTGCTGGAGCCACCTGGGCAGTGCCTGCACTTCCCCCAGACCCACTGCTGAAGCTCCTGGGCCCCCAGGACCCGGACAGGCTGTCCTGCCTATGCTCCCTCCCTGGCCCCAGGGATGCTCTGCTCACCCAGGGGGTTACAGCCCCCGTGTGTGGCCCCTGCAGCAGCAAACAAGAGAGTGCAGCACTGCCTGCAGTGAGTGGAGATGGTCCACAGCCAGCCCAGCGCTCAGTGCCAAGCAGGGGGGCTTCCCTTGCCCTCCAGCCAACACTGGCAGGGATGCAGGGAAGGAGCTGTGAGCCCAGGGCAGCTTGGTCAAAGTCCTCGGGGCTCAAATAAAACAACAAAAAAGCCACAAACAAAAACCTCCACAAAACTCTTTAGTCTCACTGCAAACATCGCATTGAAAAATATATTAAAGAAAAAGAGGAAAAACCGTGCAGATGGAAAACACTGGAGGTTTCCACTGGGAAGGGCGCCGAGGGCAGTGACCCAGCCCGCCGCAGGGCGTGGGAACGGGGCGGGCGGGCTGTGGGAGAGGAGGGCGCTGACCCCGGCCCTAGCAGCGCAGGGCCGGAGTGACCAAGCCCCTGCGGCCCCTGCCAGCGGGGAGCATCTTTCCCCTTCCCGGCAGGAAAACGCAGGGATGCTTCCCAGCCGCCTGCAGAGCCCCTGCACTGCCCTCCCGTGTCTGGGCGCTGGGGTGAGGAGGGGACCTGTGGCTCAGGAAGGGACTCGCTGTGCAGGTCAGCCACATCTCTGCTCAAGCACGGGGGATTCGCCCTCCCCACCCCATCCTCGCCCTCCCTGGCGCTCGGCTGTCCCCAGGAGAAGGGCATCTGTGCTGTGATGCAGCAGCATCCCCATTCCATCCCCAGACCACTGCCTCCGCTCTGAAGGTCTCTGCAACTTGCTACTCTATTTCTCCCCGGTTTTAAAGGAATTATTTAAAAACCTGGAGCCCAGACTGGGGCTATGGGGTAATCGTGGAACACCTGGGCTTTCTTTACTCTCCTCAGGCCATCTCCGGAGGAGGCTCTGCAGTGGCGCGATTCCTTGGAGAAACTCCTGCAGAACCCCTGTAAGTTCACATCCCCCTGTGGTTGGTCACCTCCCCTCTTTCCATGTCCCCTGGGGTGCTCAGTGAGGGCTTGGCCCCCCTTGCACCACCAGTGCTCAGTGAGGCCTCACCCCTCCTTGCCCCCCAGATGGGCTCGCCAGCTTCCGCAGCTTCCTGCGCTCCGAGTTCAGCGAGGAGAACGCCGAGTTCTGGGTGGCCTGTGAGGACTACAAGAAAACCAAGTCCCCTGTGAAGATGGCAGAGAAGGCCAAAAAGATCTATGAGGAGTTCATCCAGACTGAGGCACCCAAAGAGGTCAGTGGCCATGGGGCAGGAGATGGTACTGGGAGGCATGAGGCTGCTGCCCTGCCAGCCTCCATCCCAAAGGAGAGTGATGGCTGCAGGGCACCTTGTGCCGTGGCTGAGGGACTCGGAGCCTGGTCAAGGAGCAGCCCCCTCCCCACGTGCTGCACTCCCATCCTTCACAGCTGTGGAGCCCCTGTTTCCACGCCCAGCCTCTGCTGGGCTGTCTCTAGCCACCAGCACCCCCAACACGTGCCTGTCCCCCCCACCCCCACAGAGTCGTGACATTAATCATAAGGCATGACAATGTACAGTAATCCTCCTACCCAAGTTAGCGTTGCAGCAGGACAGAGCTCATCCTGACAGCTTTGCCACCAATAATTCTTCCAGAGAAATGAACCTGCTTCAGTCTGTCCCCTCACCCTTTGTGTGATTGTTGGTGGGACACAGCAGACAAGGGCAGATGCCATCACTCAGCCCTCCAAAGGCAGGCTCCCACCCCTCTTACACTCCCATCACAGGTGAACATCGACCACTTCACCAAGGCTGTGACCATGAAGAACCTGGTGGAGCCATCACCAACCAGCTTTGACATGGCCCAGAAGAGGATCTTTGCCCTGATGGAAAAAGACTCCCTGCCCAGATTTGTGCGGTCGGAGTTTTATCATGAGTTAATCAAGTAGCAATGCAGCAGGGCTGTGCGAGGCATCCCCACTGCTTCTGTCTAAACACCTGCCCCTTCTCCTGCAGCTGCTTTGCTTTCTCAGTACCACCCTAGAAGAGCACCCAAGGGTGTTGCTAAACACCTCCCCCCATGCTTTGGACTGTCAAATGTCCTGGTGTTTCCTCTCTTACCATCACTTTCCTCTCCCACAAAAGAGAAATTTGCAGAAACTCCCTGGGGCTGGGACCCAGAAGGGTGAGGGAGCAGCCCCAGCTCTGCAGTGACCAGGAGCCACTTGGCCAGCTGGTGCTGCAGAGCTTGGCATTAACTGGAGGCTCTGAGGTTCCAACTCTGCCTTCTTAGGACTCCTTAGAACATGACAATTTTTCTCCCAGTGTTGCCCATACTGCTGTTTTGGCCCAGGCTCGCTCCCTCCTCCCAACTTCCCAGGCACTGCTGACACTGCACAGGTACCCCGCAGGTGCTCCCCTCCCTGGCCAAGGGGCAGGTGAGGCACGTCCACTGCCTGATTGGCATCACCTTGTCTTCAGAAAGCAGCCGACCAGCAGGCACAGGGACAGCTGTCCAGGGAGGGGGGCACGGCAGGGACAGCAGTGACACCGTACGGCAAGGATGGCACTGTGACAAGGACGGCAGGGACCGCTGTACGGCAGAACCAGGTGCCGCGGGGTGCGCCCGGCTGGCACCAGGGCTGAGCAGAGCGAGCCTGTGGCACCGCTTCCCCAGCGGCTCCACTCGGAGCCAGCCTGTTTGCTGCACTCTAAACACCAAAAAAAGAGGATAAAACGAGACCTGCTGGTCCAAAACACTGGGACTGTTTAGCAACCCAGAACTCCTGCTTACTCCAACCTTTGTGTGATGCCCTGAGCTTCCCAGTGCCGGTCGCAGCCCTCGCGGTGTGCTGGGATGGCAGCTCCAGGGGCTGCCGCAGGGCTCTCCTGCTCCAGTCGCTTCTCTCTGCAGTAGGCACGCCAAAGCAATACTTCTACACAAACCCAACAGAGGGGCGTCGAGCACAGGAGGGAGGAAAATCATGCTCGGGGGAAAGCAAGCTGAAATTCCAGCTGTTCAGATCCAATTTGAAAAAAACAAACCCAAAAAACCAAGCGCAAACTCAAACCCATCATTGGAAACATGAAAAATAACCCCCTGGCTTCTAAAACAGAGTGCAGACTCTGCTGAGTTTGTGTAGCCTGCATCTCTCTCTCCTGTCTCCTCCTATGTGCCCAGGACATGTGTTTTCACAGGCTGTCTCTGAAAGGACCAGCTGTTTTCTAATGGTTCAAAGCCAGCCCTCTGCTAACAGAATAAATCACACCTGAGGATGGGGCAAGGGCATACATGAAAAGCAGCCGGGGTCTCATTTCAGCCTTGAGGGAAATGTGATAAACCCCTGCTCCACGGGGCCTGGATGGTTCATCCCCGTGTTGGTTTCCTGGTGCATCATCCACAGGGTCATGACTTGCAACCTGATGGGTGCCAGCAAAACATCCATGGCCGTGCTGCCCACAGGCATCCCCGACCAGCCCCCTTCCCCGGGCTGCTCAGCCTCTCTGCAAGTCATGGGACTCCATGCAAAATGCAGTAACATAAACAATGGATTTGCCAGCCTCTTCAAGACTTTCAAAATCTGATCAAAACCCCACCAGCCCCAAATATTTACACGTTGTCACTATGGCAATGAAGAAAAACACATCCCGAGCTGCAGGAAATGGGCTGTGTTTTCCAGGCAGGAGCGGGGAGCCAGGGGAAGGATGGAGGCAGTCACAAACGTGACTCTTTTTTTAAGCTCTGGAGCAAAAGGCCTGGGAAAGTCGGTGCTGGAGCAGCAGGGGTGATGCTCACAGGCATTCCCCTGGGGTGAATGCAGAGGGTGGCTTGGGTGGCCCTAAAGAGCCCAAGAGAGCCCATGAGCAGCAGGAGGGTCCCATCAAAAGGGCACAGGACCCCCCGGCAGTGCCCACCGTTCGGGTGGGCAACAAGGGGGAGGCAGAAGCAGGGCTGGGTGTGGGATGGGGGGCTTGGCCAGCCCCTCTGCTGCAGGGCGCTCCCCCCACCTCTGCCTGCACACGCTCCCTGCACCCTCCCAACGTCTCCATGAACTGGTGTCAATACAAGTAGGTTCAGCATGTTCAAGCTCCTCATTTACAGCGTGACTCAGAAATGCAAAACCGAACAGGCTTCCCTGCAGAAAGACCTGGATCTTTCATTTCTACTTAATCCTTTGGCAGCTATTTCCAGATCCCCTCACATGTTTCACAGTTAAATGCCGCCACCACCAACGCCATAAGGTCGGGATGCTGCTGGAGGCTGTCTTGCTACGCACCATCAAACCCTGAGACGTCACTGCTGCAGCAGCGACACGTGGGGCATGGAGAAGGTGTCTATGTATGTATGTGTGGAAAAGAAAGGTGCAGGCTGCATTCAGGAGAGATGAAACTGCTCTGTTGGAAATCCCTCCCTGGCTCAATTTCTGCTAAAATGCTGGAAGTCTACTTTGGGGGCTGCCAGTGATCTACTGGTTGGCCATAAACTGCGGCCACTGAAGCGTTTTGGAGCTCTTGGGAAGTTGTGTTTGTGTAGAAGGGTCATTTGGCTAATTACTCGGGCAGGCTTGCCTGGAAAGGTGGCAACACCTGTACCAACGCCATGGCCCAGCTTTCCACAGGCCCAGAGGTATTTACTCCTGGGCTGATGCCAACCATCATATTCTGGTAGGAAATATTTCATGTAATTTATCACTCTAGCTCTCGTGAAATTTGGCATATATAGCACTATATATACACAACATGTACATCTGTATTCCTGTAGTCATATAAACACATACACACGTATACATACTGGTAACGTGGGCACCTGGATCCCCTGAGAGTCAGAGAGCCAAAAAGCAGAGTTTCTGGATGTGGTGCTTGGGGTCCATCAGAGAGATGAGGGTGCGTGGGTTTAGCGTGGTCCCAGACCCTGTTTAGGGAAACCTTGGCCATCCACCTGAGCCAACACAAAAGTGCATCTTCCAAAATATCCTCTGGAATCACCCTGTGCCTGTGGCCAGTGTGCCATCCTGGCACCTGGGCTGGTGCAGGAGGCAGGTCTTGTGCTCCCCGAGGGACCCCAATCTCTGCCGTGGGGCAAGGCAACCCCACGCTGCAGCCAGGGGCACAGAGCACCAGGCACTGCCTCCATGCCACCCTGGCGCCCACTCCCTGCCACGGGCACGTGTGGAAAAGGGCTCCCTGCAGCTGAACACCTCAGAGGAACACCGGGGGATGGTTTGCTGTGTGTTTTATGGTGACTTCATTGACCCGCAGCCTCGCGCCTCATCGGTCACAGGGTGAACCACCCAGCTCTTGCCCTGTGGGCTGAGGCTGGACTCTGCCAGTGCTGCCCAGTCCCAGCCTTGGGGACTGCCAAAGCCCAGTGGCTGAGGGTGTCCCAGAGCTCGTCCAGGCTCCCCTCAGGCTTTGGTCATTCCCTGGAGGGTGCTGCACGCTGTGGCCAAGGGCTGGAGCAAGGTCAGGAGGGCGCATCAGCCCCTCACACCCGTGAGCTGCAGGTTTTCAGTCTGAAGTTCTCCATGGGATTTCCACCAGAGATCTTCATGTGGGGAAGATGTGAGGTGCTGGTGTGCACCGAGGAGTTGTGTTAACCTATATTCATGTACCACTCAGTAATCCACACATAAACATGTATTTCTGCTACTGTCTCAATGGACTCGTCCTTTTGTCTCTTCGCCCTGAAGGTGCAGTGTTTTCATACCCACTACAGGGCACTCCCAAAACTTGTGCCCAAAAGCCCTGGCAAGACCAAAAGCCTCTGAGAGCTTCTGCTGCAATGATTTCTCAGCAAACTGGAAAGGGAATCACCCCAGGGAGCTGATCCAGAGGATACACCACAAGGCCACTGCAGCACAGGCCAGCACACCCCCAGCCCCACTGCTGCCTCAGGCTTTGGCTCCCAGGGTCAGCTCATGCTCCAGCAGCAGCAGCTGTGGTGCCACAGGGGCTGAGCAAGGGCCGGCCCTGCTCTCTGCACTCACAGGGCTCAGCCCAGGGACAGGCTCAGCTTTGAGATAAAATGTGTTCTGCTCTGGAGCTCGGGGTTGCAAAGCATCTGCAGCAAGGAGGGGCTCCTCGATGTCCCCCACTCCAAAGCTGTCAAGGGCAGCCTCACTCATCCCAGACCCTTGGCAAGGATGGGTAATCCCCATGCTGAGCTGATGGTCAGGCAAGGCATAGACCCATAAAAACCCCACAGCCCCCAGGCTCATGGTGCTGAAGGCATCTGAAGGATGCAATTGTTGTTGTTTCAGCAGCTGTTTCATCTTTCTGTGACTTAAAACAACCTCTGAGTGAAGCCACTTGTAACATAACTTTTTTGAGCAACCTTGTCCAATGAGTTGGATCTCCATGCATTTCCTTTTGTTCACATAATGGCATCGTACAAGGGACTAACGCAAACATTTTTATTTAGAATGCATTCATCATTATTTAAATATTGATACAGTTTTTGCAATAGTTATCAAGAGTTCCCAGTACCAGGGGAAAATAAAACATAGCCACATGCTCGGCTATGTTTAGCAAGCCTCTCCATCTCTTAGCTGAACATGCATGGTGATAGGTGTTAGTACATTGAATAAATACAAAATAAAGCACATGTAAAAAAAGAAGTTTCTCTATGGGCCTGGAGAGCCACAGCCTCCTCCTGCCATGCCAAAACCCCGGTGTGAGAGCTGTTGTCTGGACTGGGATGCAGAGCGCAGAATACACAGTTGCCAGAGCAGCACTATCTAGTGAGGGAGAGACCGAGGGCTGGGGGACGGTGAGATACCTGGTGCTGCAGCCCAGGGCAGCGAGTCCTGCAGCCGCCTCCTGTGCTTCCAGCTGCAGGTCAGTGCCGAAGCCCACAGCAAAGGCCGTGCCTAACCACAGCAATTAAAAAGTAAGCTGCCTTCTGGCAAAGCCCCGGAGCAGTAATGAGACAGACACATTCCTCCTACCACCTTCAGGAAAAGTGAGCCATGCTACTACTGAAATACATAAATGACACCATAAAAACGCCAATATTTTCAAGTACTCCCAAGCAGGGCCTTTCCTCCCCAGATATTGTGGTCCTATTCCCTCACAAACTGCTCCTTACAAGCCAGGACAGGCAAACCTGAATCCAAATGGCACTCCCAGAGTCAGGAATATACACCTGTCAGTCTGGGAGAGAAGGAACAGGTTTCTGTTCTGCTCCGCTGGCATATTTTACCTGGGAGCATGAAGGTCACAATTAATAATATAGGAAATAATGAGCCTCCCCCAAAGTGACAGCTCTGCACAGCCCTAGGAAAGATCCTTGGCCAGCATAAACGTGGTGCTACAGAGGGAGCAGTGGCCAGAGGGAGCAGCTTCCCTGTGATGACCAAGGGAGGCTGAGCTTCCCTGCGACTGTGGCGATTGAGGGAGGCAGTTCGAAAAGTTTTGGTCTCCCTTCAAGAAAGAGTAGGAGCTCTTCCTGTGCCTGATACTGCAATGCAGCACAGCCTGAGCTCTGAGCAAACACTCCTGACAGCCTAGACATTTGGGAGCTGTGAACAGCTAAGGACCAGAGCCAGTCCTTCTCACCTAAGCTTTTGCAGATTAGAAAGGGGAGATCACAGTCCCCAGCGCTTCCCTTGGCTTCCTCTTTGCCCTGCACCTCGCTGGGTATCTCACGGTGACCTCGCCAGTCTGGTCCCTCCGTGGGCAGAGCCAGGGCTGAGCTCGAGCTCCCCAGCACCCTCCTGGGCTCGCAGGGCTCGGCAGAGCCCCGGCACCCTTGCAGTGACTGCCCCCAGCTCTCCTGTCAGACACAGACCCCAGCGCTCCTACACCGACCGAGTCAGAGGAGGGTTTGCTACACAAACTGAGCCTGGATTGGGTTACAAATGCTGGCTGTTGCATGACATGGGATACAACTGGGACATTAGACAGCTATTGGAGACAGCTCTGTTGCTTCATGCCAATGAATGCTTTTGCTGCCGTATATTCTTGCGAGAGCCCGCCCCGCCCCCGCCTTGCTGCAGGTTCAGGCGCACTGAGAGATGATGTTGGAGTTGCAGTCTAAGGTGTGAGTGTGGTTTCTTTTGCAGTTTTCGGGCCCACAGCCAGCACCAGGTGGGCTGACCAAGTCCAGGTAGTAGGGGGACTTGAGGAACCGGCGATAAGAATCCTTTTCCATGAGGGTGAATATTTTTCTCTGAGCCTCATCAAAGCAGGACAGTGTAGGCTCCAGCATATTGTGGCTGGTCTTCTCCCGTGTGCATGAATCCAAGTTCACCTGTGGGCCAAAGGGACAGTGTAAGTAGAACCTGTCCCAGAAGGGGTGTAGGAAAGGGAAAATCCAAGTGTGTCTCTACCATGCGTGCTTGGTGAGCAGCTGTCCAAAGTGGCTGTTTGACACCCTGTAGCCCCAGCAGAATCTGTGCAGCTGGATACCAATGATCCCTGCTCCCAGAACTGCCAGGGGAAACTGACACACATCCCTCTGGGATGCAGCCAGCCAGGAAACTCAAACTGCACGGGAGCAGCTGGAGCACTGGGAATCATAGGCCTCTTGGGCTTCTCCCATTTGAGTGTGCACATGGAATGGCCATGTGCTTGTAACTGAACACACTTTCTTTCTATCCAAGTTTAATACAAAATCAATAAAAAAGCCACCCTGTCCTTGCTAACTAGCAGGGAAGCAGAAGCCTTCATCTCTTGTGAAACTACTGATCTCTGCTTGCCTGTGCTGCTGGTTCAGAATTTAGGGTGATGCCTTTACCCAAGGAATGTTCTGTGCACGTACCTCTTTTGTGGCCTGCACTGAGATGAACTCATCATAGATCTTCCTGGCCTTGGGGCTGAGCTTGGCTGGTGACTTGGTTTTCTTGTACTCCTCACAACTGACCCAGAACTCGATGTTTTCCTCACTGTACTCAGATTTGAGAAAAGCACGGAAAGCAGCCAGTCCTCCTATGGATTGTTTAGGGGAAAACCAGGTCAGGTAAGAATGTTGGTCCCTGGACAGTCATACCCCTGAATCCCAGCAAGCAGTGATTGCTGGTTCTCCTTCCCAGAGCTGAATGAGGAGCTCCCCTGGGGCTGGCAGCTCATGCATGCTGAGGGAGGCTGGAATTCAGACAGGCCCCACGGGGGTGTCACACATGGGGTCCCAGCTGCCTGTTCCCCCACTGTGACCTTCAGTATCCTTGCCAGAGGAACACAGGCAACTCGTGTGCTCCCAGGAGGCCTCGAGGAGACAGCCAGCACGCTCCACAGAGTCTCAGACCATGGGAACAATGTGAAGGAAACCTCAAGGACATCAGTGTAGCCTGCAACTGATGGGAAGACAAAGTCTCCCATGGGCTCAGCTGCAAACAATATCTCCACTTTTTGGTTCTTGTTTAACCCGCATTAACTGTGTCTCCCGGTCCTGCCCTCCCCTTGCACAAGGGCTAAACCAGTTGCCTTCACAAAAGAGACAGCTCAGCGCTAGGGAAAAACCACACTCATGATGCATTGGGATTGGCCCTTGCCTTGGATCTGAGCAAGAGGCCCCTTCCCCACCCCTCCCAGAGGTCTGCGTGGCCAAAG
This sequence comes from Dicrurus megarhynchus, assembly GCA_013399195.1. Classification (NCBI taxonomy): domain Eukaryota; kingdom Metazoa; phylum Chordata; class Aves; order Passeriformes; family Dicruridae; genus Dicrurus; species Dicrurus megarhynchus. Next base: position 4,865,560 of record VXAD01004603.1, on the reverse strand, counting down.
GAGCTCCTGTGTGCCCCTGAGAGACACAAGATAATGTGCCATGTCCCCTCCCAGCACTGCTCACAGCACATGTGCTCTGCAGGCAGCACAAGAGCCCTCTTCACTTACTGTCATGATGGATCAAATTTTCCAAAGAGTCTGCCCATTTTCTGACTTCCTCCTGGCTAAGCCTAAAAGGAGACCAAGGAAACATGGGGATGAGTTAAAGAGAGAACAGAAGGGACAAATTTGGTTTGTTTCTCAGCACCACTAGAAAATCCTTTTCCCTGATTGTTGTAAGAGCATACACGAGAGGCCGAGAATGAAATATCAGCTTGTTTTACAGATACCCGCAGGGATCCCAGATCTAACCGAACAGAAATTTCGGTTTGCAATCCTCATCACCAGCCACAGGCGAGAAAGGAACTTTCCTGGAAAAATTGCTGTGGAATTTATATTTATTTTGTGCCTGGCTGCATCTCCTTCTGGAGCACAGACCTGGAATCACTCTCAGAGGTCATTTCAGTGAACTCCAAAGGGCTGATTCCTTTAACCTGCCAGGGGAACAGTAGCTATGTGGAAGAGAGAGGAATGTGGGAACTAGAAACACATGGGGAGCACATACTGCATTCATTCCCACCCCCCCCCTCCCCCCTATACTAGAATATCCTAGGGCTCATCTATTCCAGGAGCAAACCTTGGCTTTTGGGGTCCTCTTTGGAGAGAACACTGTCTCCTTGCACCTCGAGGAGAGCAGTGATGCCCTGACAGGCTGCTGGCTGTTTTCTGTGCCGACACCTCTGTGCAGCTGTGTGGACCATTGCACAAACCCAGCTCCAAGAGGCAGTGATGCTGATTCTGCAATGTGTCCAGTTGCACTGGGTCTGGGATGGAGTCATTCCCCTGCGCAGGAGACTGCCCTGCCCTGTGCACATTCCTATTGAATCATGGAAGTGGTGGCAGGAGGGGGCCTCTAGTTCAGCATTCTTCGCAGAAATTGAAGCCCTTAGGTGTTGATAGTCAGCTGACAGGACTATCAAGACCTGAGGGGTATTGTCACACTAGATTTAAGCACAGGTGTTCAGGGGGAACTGGGAAGTAGTAATGGTGATGTTAGTGGGATCTAGTTTGGTGAAGGAGTAAACAACATGCTGCAGTCAGTCTGGGACTAACTACATGACTGCATCTGCTCTTACCTCTGGCTTGAAGATAACTTCTCCTTCTTGCCCTGGGAAGAGCTGTAGTCACAGGAATCTGACTTCTGCAGCAAGAAGCCCAGACGGTGCTTCATGTCTTTGGCACTGGAAGAGAAAAATCAAGGAGATGAAGACAATGCATTGCACTCCCTCTGCAGCCTCCTCAGTGCACAGGCTCCTCCAGCATTATTCAGTGACACAAATGCAGGTCACTGAGAGTGACTCCAGTGCTGATTTTTCAGTCATTGCATAATGCACATTTTTGTTTCTAAACAAATACAAGGATGTCAAAGAAGTAATTTTTCACATTCAATAGCTTCTTGCCAAGAAAGTCATCAGCCTGGAAGCAGGTGGCAAAGGGGGAGAAGCTGCTGTTTTCCTACTGTTTACAGTTAAAACAATGTGATAGAAAACCATCACTGTGCTGTGTGTGTCACCTCTCCTTGAGCTGAGTTGCCCAGATGCCAATGTGTGGTTCTTATACTCTTACTAATCCTTTCCTGCAGCCCTTGCCACTTCCCCACCTCATCACCCAGCTACAGGAACAGCAGGGCCATGCCAGGCCACCCCACCAAGCCCATGACACAGAGGAAAGGGAAGAAGTCAGTGGCTTGGAGCAAGACTGTGGGGTGAGATCAGGGGATGAGCCAAGAGCTTCACCACAACCAGCCCACTCTGGCTGCAAGCTACTCCCTTGCTTCACAGCAAGCTCCTCTGAAGATTCATCCTTAACTTTGTTCCACCTTCCAGCATGCTCAGGACAATCACTTCCTCACAGCAGCTTCTAGATAGGCAGCTGATATTGGCCTTGGTGCCTCTCTGGGATCCCTTCCAGTTTAAGAATGAGGGGTGAGTAAATCATTCCTGCTTGCTCAGGGGCACAAGCCCTAGCCTGCCCCAAGGTGCAATGATAGTGTAAAGCAGGAAATTCTTCTCCTTCTCCTCAGATCCGAGTCTGGAAAAGAGCAAGAGGCTGTGCCACGGGGCTGAGCTCTGGTAGCAGCTCAGCCTCCCAGCACTGCTCTCTGCTCCAGCCGTAGCACCCCGTCAGGAGGTCTGGCCATACCTTATCTCACTGCTTGCCTCAGAAATGTTTCCTTAACAGCTCCAGCACTCAGGGAGAGCAAAGGGAGCTCACAGCTGCTTTAGAGCAGGTTGCCTGCGGCCAACACCAACATCCAGGCTCTGCCCAGGCACACATGGGGGCTCTGGGCTGCCAGGCTTGGGCTGCCTGGTGCTCTTGTGCTCCTTGCCCAGGAGAAGGAGACTGCTCAGCTCTGCAGGAGGGTGGCAGCAGGAGGAAACAAGACACTGCTGCTTGCAGTGAGTCCCACAGACTTCTAGGAGAGAGGGATTTTGTTGGGAATCCTGGACAGACATGGTTAAAAAATGTGAATTATTTTTCCTTGCATTTTTTCAAATGTTCTTTTTTTTTTTTTTATCCCCATCAAATGTTCCTGCAAATTGGAAGTGTCAACACTTCTTCCTTGCATTTTCAGCACTTGTTTTCAAATCTAACCATGAGCAAGAATTTTATCCTCCAGATGGGAGCCAGCTGAGTCTCTGTTCGCATTTTCCCAACCCCTTGCACAGCTGCTGGGAAGCAGCCTCAGGAGTGCTGCTAAAGGCACGAGTGGCCAGAAAGGCAGCGCTGCACCATCAGAGACCTGCACAAGTTTGGATGGGCTGGATGAGAGGGGAGCATTGTGCCTCCCTCCTGGGGGTCTCCAGGCCCCAGAGCACCTGAAAGGGAGTAATGCTCCTCCGGGAGGCTCGTGCAGGCATAGAGACCCCTCATGCTGGGCTATGGGGCAGGCCATGCTGCTGAGGGCACATTTGGGGCTGTGCAGGCTCTGCTCAGCTGATCCCATACACTGGGGTGCAGCCAGATCCTGCACTCGTGGCAGGGCTACAGCTCAGCCCATCCTGATTGGCACCACACAACAGGGGTGTGATGAGCCCCACACCAGCCCCACAGTGCTGTGCACTGGGGTACAGCCTGATCTGGCCCCTCACCATCACCCAGGGAACTCGGGCTGACCCCACACCAGCTGGTGCTGCATCCGTGCCTGCTGGCAGACGGGTCTCTGGTCCTTCCAGGCTGGGTTTCTGCATTTGAAATGCATTTTGGGGCATAATCCTTAATTTTTATCCTCTCTGTCTTGCTTCCCCCTCAAAAGAATCAAAAAAATTCAAGAGAGAGAGGAGTCAAAGGAGAAAAGGGGTGCAAAGATTGCAGCAGAAGCAGCTGACAGGAATATCAAAATATCGCAATGCTAAAAGCTGCTAGTTTTGACGATGGGAAGGAAGACACCTTAGAGTTCCCACAGCTCAGTACGAAACCTTTCTGCAATTCTCCTGCTAGCTGCAAAAAAAACAAAAGCCTCTAAGCAATCATTTGTATCTCATCTTACAAAATAATCAGAGCCAAATCTGTCCTCCTGCCTCGGACACAAAGCGCAATGCATCAGCGTGTCTCCGGGCTAACGAGACCATTACCAGATGCTCAGAAATAAACAGTACCTTTTTAAGCAAGTGGCTGGCAGTGCAGCGAGTCCCTTGCACATCTTGCTCCCGAGGTCGGATCAGTATTCCAGGAAAAACAACAACGCAGGAGGCGGCAGAGGCTGCGCACGGGTCCGCGCCGACCGCAGGATTCAGTCTGGTCTGTGAGCCAGCTGCGCTGCCTTGGCTCTGTTTTATAGCCTAGCCCAGACAGCCCAGCAGCACTGGGTGACCCAGTCAGGAGTCAGCACAGCAGCAGCACCCGTCCCCTTTTTGCCCACCCAAGAGGAAGAGGGTGACGTATAAACCCAGACAAAGGGGTGAGAGAGATTGAAAACCTTACCCGAAACGACGCTCGGTGTCTGGCTGCAGAGGTGGATTCTTTTAAAAGGGCTGAAAAAGCTTCGGGGACTTCCTCTATTGCAGGAGGTTGGAATGGTGTAGATGAAAAGCAGATTTTCGGGGGGGGGAACACAGATAGTAAAAAAGGTCAGAGAAACGATTCTGAGAAGTGAGATGAGCTTTGCTGGTTCCTCTGTTAATTTCCTTTCCTCTTCTATTTAAAGTAGCCTAGATCAAGAAAGGGACAAGAATTTTAAACAGAAAAGGTTACTGTAATCCCAACAAATGCAGAAAATAGAGCTCTTAAGGAAAGAAGAATGTAAATTCAGCAGGGAACTACCCAGGCAGATGAGACTTTCCTGTTTTATTCTAGAGTCATGTGAATATATATTTTTGGTGAGGCTGCAACAAAAGCTCAGGGGGTGCAAATCACTTTTGGAATATAAAATGTGCATGTCTTGGAACACAGATTTGGGAACAGCTCATGTACATGCATGGAAAAAAAGGAATTTAGGAGATTGGCAACACACCTGCCTTAGATATGGGTATCACTGCAACACCTTCTCCACTTGCATTTGCAAAATCAAAAGCCAGACCTTGGGACTCTGGTATCCCCAAGGAAAGATGGTTAATTAAAATAAAAGGCTTAACTGTGCCTGCCCAGAGAAGTCTTTGAAGCAGTTCTGAGGGTACTTTGTGCTAAAGAATGAACCCGTGAGACACCTGTGGGGGTGCCTGCACTGCCCTGGCGCTGCTGTAGTCCCAAGGAGAACAGAATGACTTCAGCTACGCCACTTGTCCTCAGCCCTTGGATGGTGCAGGAGGCAGTTGCCCCTCTGCAGAGAGAGAACTGGCTGATATTTATCGAGTTGCAGCTCAGCACAGCCTGTACAATCATTCTCAAAGAGGGGAAGGCTTTGGGCAGACGGACGTGCATATGGGCTGCTGCATTTCAAGTCCTGCTCCCGCTGTGAAATAAAGGAGCTCCTGCTTAGCAGCAGGCTGCCTGCCCACACTACCCACTGCTGCAGCCTCTCTCCCAGAAACCTTTCAGTACTTTGTCCACAATCTGCAGAAGTTGCAGGATGAGCTTTTCCCTCCTGTGTCTCTAGAGCCTACAGCCAGCAGCACAGAGAGTCCAAATCCCAGATGAGTTTACCTGCCTTGCCATACTGCATCCTCTCAGATCATTAATTGTGCTGAAAGGCAATGCTCTAATTAACTGTAAAATGCTTTTGTAGGAGTGTGACTGTCCTGCTGCCAAGTCTGAGGCAAGGTGCCTGCAAGTCCTGCCCTGTTTGACTAAAAATCAGCTCCAGCTCAGGGCAGTGTAAAACTTGAACTGAGTGAATACCCTCATCCTTTTAGTGTCGGCGAGTTGACAGCACTTGGGTGGATCTGTAGGAAGCAACTAAGCACTGGCAGAGTTGGTACTAAAGCTCTCTGGTGTCTTCTGTTTGGGGAGAAGTCAAAGGGCAGAATATAGCAAACAGGAAAAAACTTAACTAATTATTTACTAAATATCTAATTAATTTAATTTGAATGTCAGACTTGTGCAATGTTACTGCTGGTTATGTGTCAAATGCAGCATTTTCATTCAAGTAATTCAAGAGCTCACCTGGCTGACACAACCAAGGTATCTGCAAGCTCTAACCTTGCCCCTCTCCCTGGCTCAGGCAGGTCCCAAAGGCTGCTTGCTAGGGCAAGGAACTTCTGTGCAGAACACAAAAATTCTGCAGTTTGTCTGAAAACGGTTGCATAGCCAGATTTAAGAATGTCACACCTCTCTGTGGATTGCAAGCACGTTTGCTGCGTGTCTCTAATGAGACTCAGATGCTGGTGCTGTCGACATCAGGTCACCTTCTGCATTCCCCAATTTCCATGTGAGCAGGCTGTAATCGGGAATTTCTGACACTGCCATCACAACAGCCAGCCTAAAGAGCTTTGCAATTAAGACCATCCTCCCTAGACTGGGCATGCAGACCCCTAGAAGTGCTGTAGTTGAAATTTCCCTTTTTGCAGTTCATTAATAATGACTGGTTCAGCCTGGCCCCCATGGGAGGAGTTTGGGCTTGTGCACTGCTTCTCCTCTAAGCTGTGTTTCCCAGCTGTTGCAGTTTAATATCCTCTCAGCTACTCCAGCTGGTCTCCAGTTTAAAGTACCCCCTTCCATCTCTCCCCATCTTAGGCAGGCCTCTTCTCCCAGGGTACAGACTGTGCTGTGCTCAACACCGAAATCTGTTCCTCCTCCCTGCCAGTCAGTGAAGCAGCAGCTCATGCCACGTTTTACACCTGGCACGTCATCCCTGGCTTGCTTCACCTGCTCCTGGAGAACTCAGCGGTGAGGATGGGCTGGGATGCAGGGCTGGGGGTGGAGCCGTGCAGTGCTTTGGAGGCGCCCAGGGGCTCACAGGAGCCAGCACGATCGTAAACGCCTGTGGTACCCACCGTGGCATCCCTCGCCTCCCCCGGCTCATCCCTGCTGCATCCCGAGCAGCTGGAGACAAGGCTCTGAATGGGAGCTGTCCCTCCCACCGCTGCCAGGGAAGAGCGTCACACGCGTGCGCTCACCCCCGTACAGGAGTGCGTGTGGGATGCATCCCCCGGCTCCGCTGCAGCCGAGAGGCAGCCCGTGGGAGGAGGCAGGGCGCACCAGGACTGCTGCTGCTTTCTGGTCACTGCCCAGAGCTGAGCTACCACAGGCTGTTGCCCTCCCGCCCCAGCCCCTTCCCTTCCCATCCCATCCCATCCCAGAGCAGCGTGCCGTGGGATGGGAGCACGTGAGGAACACGCTGCTGCTTTGCGTCACTGGAATCCGGGAGGGCATGACATGGGAGCTGCGAGGCTGTGCTGCTGGGCCAGGGCCTCTCCTGTCACGGCTGCCTTCCCCAGCCTGCCTTGCAGGGGCTGTGGCCCACTCTTGCTCCTCTTCACTCGCGTCTCACAGAGCCAGGCAGGCACCTTGGGACCGGCCAAGCAATTGCCCGGGTGCACAGCGGGACACGGTGCAGGGCACTGCACATCTTTCCCATGGGCATCCACATCCAGTACGTGTCTGGCAGACAGCATTGGTGAGGAACTGGAGCAGCTGCCACACAGCTGAGAAGCACCAACTGGGGTGGCACTGGTCCCCAAGGCCCCATGCTGCAGAAGCCCTGCACGGGCAGCTCTCTGGTGACATTTCTGCCCAGGCGAGTGGCCCCAGTGCTGAGCCCTGCTGTGGGGAGGGGACCTGGACTGCTGAACTTCTTGATTTGCTTCCCCCATAGCCCCAAGCACTCTTTGCAAAAAAACCCTTCCAGCGCAACCACCCACCACCGAATTTTTCTCTAGTACACTTGATAGCAGGTAGGTTTCCTTGCAGCACAGAGGGATGCTTCTTACCCACACAGGCACGTGGTTTCAGTGAATTACAGCTAATGAGCTGGGAGCAGAGAACCCTGGAAGGACCATTTGGGCCTGAGCTTGGATGAATGAGCTCAGCACGTGTCCGCGCCTGACGCTGCATGCAGCCACATTTCCTGTCCCAGGACACTGACTGCGGCCTGACCTCCCTAAGAGACACATGGAGAGGCCACACTTGTCCCCATAGGGTCCCTCAGCCAGCGCTGGGATTCCCAGAAACACTGTCCCACAGCAGAGTCTGAGGGAGCTGTCCTTTCCCATGGCTCTGTGATGCACTGTCTGCCTTCACGCGTGACCACAGCCATGGCTCTCGCCAGCAGCCCCCAGAGGCGGCCTGAGGAGCGGCTGTCTCCTCCCAGATTAGCCCTGACGGAGCTGTGAGTCACCATTCTGCAATATGGGTAATTTGCCGCTCACACGGAAACTTTCTCAAGTGCATGGATGCACCTCCAGGCTGACCCAGTCCGCTCTCTGCTTTGCATGCACAAGGCAAAACGGAACTCTTAAAAGCAAAGCAGCTTTAGTTTGCTGTCGTGGTTTCTCGATGAGCTGGCTCTTCTCTGAAATGATGCTCTGTTCACGTTAGCACGTTCATTTGGAACCTTCCTTAGCTCCAGCTTCACGCAGTTCATACAACCAAACGTGCAATCCATCCAATTTTCCCATGCTCTCAGTTGTTTCCTACTTACATGTGCACCTACAACACAGTGGCCTTTTTGCCTTTCTAAGGGCTAGGAATTTCCTAGTCATCCTGAGGGGGTGGTGGGAGTCATATTTTTCTTTGCTTCTGTCCCAAGATTTTGGGCTGCCTACTTGTCCTGTTACTACCCAGAAGAAAATATTTCAACTTGTGTCAAAGGAAGAATTTTGTTCAGCCCAAATGCATGGGTTTTTTCCTCTCCTGGTTTGGATTTGCTAATAAGATAAGTGTTGTTTTCTGGTGTGGTGGTTCTTTTGGGTTTTGTTTGTTTGTTTTTTGCCTGGCTATTGTTCTTTCTTCATGGCCATCAGACCACAAGAAAATCTATTATTTGAGTAACCTTCCTTCCAATTTCCTGAATCTCTGCCTCCTCATCCATTTCGATTAACAGCCTCTTAAACATTTCCTGCTAATCACTAAGTTTGACTAACACTGGACCACAAACCAAGTCAACATATGTCTGTTTACTGATGCTTTCTCAATACAAAACCCACTCTGAAATGTCTCATTTAGCCACTTTTAGTCCATTTAATATGGATTTTATGACACTTTAGGCCAAATATTGATAGCACATCATATTCACTTTTAAATCTATTTCACCACCATAACTCCCTCATGAAAAAACTATTAAGCTCATTAGAAAAGGTCTATTTTTCCATTAAAACATGTCAGCTGGCATCAATGACATCACCACCTTTTCCAATGGGCCTGCTAGTGTCCGTACTAATAGTGCTCCTGCACTGATCAACATGTTAACAGCTCTGTGACTGGACAGCTCAGCCCCTCTTAGGGAACCACTTTAATCACGAAGACTAATCATGAAGAGTCATTGAGGTTGGAACAGACCTCCAAGATCACCAAGTCCAACCTTTCACCAAGCACCTCCATGCCAACTAAACCACAGCACTTAGTGGAATGTCCAGTCACTTCTTGAACACATCGAGTGATGGTGACTTCACCAGTTCCCTAAGCAGCCTGTTCCAACCCCTAACTACCCTTTCAGTGAAGAAATTCTCCCTGATGTCCAAACTAAACCTCCCCTGGTGGAGCTTGAGGCTGTTTCCTCTCATCCTGTCCCTGGTTGCCTGGGAAAAGAGACTGACCCCCACCTGGCTACACTCTCCTTTCAGGCAATTGTAGCAAGTGATAAGGTCTCCCCTGAGCCTCCTTTTCTCCAGGCTAAACACCCACAGCTCCCTCAGCTGCTCCTCATAGGACTTGTGCTCTCCAGAGCCTTCACCACCTTCATTGTCCTTCTCTGGAAGGTGCTCCAGCACCTCAATATCTTTCTTGTAGTGAGGAGCCCAGAACTGGACACAGCACTCGAGGTTCAGCCTCACCAGTGCCCAGTACAGGTGGAACAATCCCTGCCCTGGTCCTGCTGCCACACTTCTCCTGATCCAGGCCAGGATGCCCTTGGCCTTCTTGCCCACCTGGGCGCAGCTGGCTCTTGTTCACCACTCTTGACCTGCACCTCCAGGTCCTTTCCCACTGGGCAGCTTCCCAGCCACTCTGCCCCAGCCTGGAGCACTGCATGGGGTGGTTGTGACCCAAAGGCAGGACCCAGCACTTGGCCTTGTTGAGCCCCATACACTTGGCCCTGGCTCATGGATCCAGCCTGTCCAGATCCCTCTGCAGAGCCTTCCTGCCCTCCAGCAGATCAACCCTCCCACCCAGCTTGGTGTCTGTGAACTTGCTGAGGGTGCACTTGACCACCTCTTCCACATCATTGATAAAGATATTAAACAGGACTGGCCCCAACAGGGAGCCCTGGAAATCTCCCTGGTGACCAGCCACCAGCTGGATGTAACTCCATTCACCACCACTCTCTGGGCCTGGCCATCCAGACAGTTTTTAACCCAGCAAAAAGTGCACCAGTCCAAGCCACGGGCTTCCAGCTCCTCCAGGAAAATGCTGTGGGGAAAATCAGAAAGCATGGCTTATTTCCAGTCTTATTTTAAAATGAAGGAAAAAGAGCTACTCTTCGTCCTGAGAGCTCTTTGGCCTGTTCCTCCAAGAATCTTAGTGCAAGCCAGTTGCACTTAGTTGGTATAAGACCGTGTGGATCATCCCCAGGGCTGCATAGCCCCAGGCAGGGAGACACTTGCTGTCTTTGCACTGGACACCGAGCTGCTGTTTATTTAAATACACAGTTCTGTGTTCCTTCCTGCTCTTCCTGAGCTGTTTGCACTTACTGCTCGAGGCTGACTGGGAAATCCCCTGTGGAGCCAGGAGCTGGGATGGGGGGTGGTGGGACTGCTCAGAGTGACCCTGTGGGCCCATCAATCACCACATTTTCTTACAGCCAGTGGTTGGCACACACCTCTCACTAGTGGGCCGATTGCTTCACCTTAAGGTATAGAGGAGGAGGAGGAGGCAGGAAGGGGTTGATGCGTCAGAAATTAAGATGTCTTTATGTACAGCGTGCAACAAAACCACTTCTCATGCCTTCTGCACCCTAGCAACCCAGCTGTGCAGCGGCTTCTGTTCTCCAGCTTTAAAAAGTTCAACCTTTCAACGTGAGTGAGCTGTCTTCTGCCTAGGCAAGCGCCGGAGGATGAGAAGTTACAAGCTACAAGGCTAAATCTCGCATCACTGCAGATCTAGTGGGATCTACTGTCTTAACCTCAGATGGACCTTTCTTCTTCCCTTCCTTCTTATCTTTGCAGTGGCAGCTTAGCAGGATTAGAGGTGCCATACCGCAAGGCCCATGCCAGGGAACAAAAGCTAGAGCTTTATTGACTAGTGCAAAGCCCAGGGGACGTTTTTTCAGTGAGGTCACGGCTCCGTGTCCTAAGCACGTTGCTGGCTGCTCTGGTCACAGTGTAGTTGTTGAGTTCTCTAAGCCCACTCACAAAAAGCAGCTTGGAAGCAGCGTGCATCTGTCAATGCCTGTCTCAAGGGTATGCCTGTTATTTACGAGGTGACATCTGACAAGCCTGTGAATGGGGTGGCAAGAGTCACGATTGCAGGCTAAAGAAACACAAAAGCAAGGACAAGCGGCTGCAGCAGAGAGACAGCATCTTTTCAAAGGCACCGCGTGATGCCAGCGTGCTGCATACAGCGGCTGGGCTGACTTGAGAAGGAGTAAAAGGTCTTCATGTGGCCCCAGCCTGAGGGGCAATTCTAAAAAAGTGCCAGGTATCACACGGATCAGTCAGCCCTGATGTGCAGCTAGTTTAAAACTCACAAACAGGGAGCAGAGGAAATGCTGACAACAGTTGATCCTTGCCTGAAGTTTCTTGACTTCTGTCTTGGAGGTGACTCGGACAAATGAAATTGCAAGTGGCAATCATCCAATGTAGCAAAAATGTGGAATTACTACACCGGGAAAATGTGAATTGCCGCAGAGGCCGACTGCACGGGACTGCATACCGTGTGTAACAGACATGCAGAGGCTACTGGGAAACAGCCACTGCTTGCTGAGCCCTGTTTTGTCAGGACGTCTCACTATTTAAGATTTATGTGGCAGCAGTGCTGAAAACCCAAGCAGACCTGAGTTTCACTGTGCCACAGAGGAAGAATTAAAAAAAAGATATAGAAAGAGCTGTGAGCAAAATCTATGGCTCATGGTATATAGCTGTGCCCTGCAGCTGATGCTCAGTGACAACATTTAATGCTTTATCATTTAGAAATTTCTACTCAAAAAAAAAAAAAAAGGAAATAATTGCCTCATGTTGCTACATTTTATCCTTCTGAACGTCTCAGCAGGATGCAAGTGGTTGAGATTTTAGTGTCTCTTCTGAAACCAGTCTTTCTGGTACTCCAGATGCAGGCTGGATGCTAAAGACTGCAATTACTGGCTCAGCAGGTGAGCCTCCAGTATGTGCGCATATGAATGTGCTTTGGTGTTTCAGCTAGAAATAAGTTTTAACGCAAAAGGGAAAAATACGGGCTTCTACACGTGTTTAGAATCAAGCCTCTGGTATATCCATAACTGGCTCATCTAACACAGGATCACTTGGATCACACAAGGATCTGACCAACGCCTCCTGCAGCGATCCTACACTGTCATCCACAGAGGACTTGTGGTCCCAAGGATGTAAGGCAAAAAATCAAAGGCGATGCTCTGTTGGATAACCTTATAAATGGAGCCACAAAGGTACATTATGGACCTGGACTTCCTCAGATTGAGTATGTTCAGCTCCAGGACACCGTCTCTGATCACTGGAGAGACAAGGCAGCTCTAAAGACATGCATCACACTGAAAGGAGTAGCGATGCTCAGTATTATCACGGTATAAACTGACTGCCATCACGCACAAAGAGTTCTATATTCCATAAGTATAGGATGTTTATCTTATTTGTTCATCATCAGAAATTGCAGTTTGTGACAAACTGTGTTTCCCCATTTTGTGAAATAATGCTGCAGTCCCAGTCAGTCCAGCTAAACCTCACCCACCAAAATCTAACATGAGATCGCCACTCAGCTTTACTTCCTTAAAGGACTTGTCCCACCTGGAAAGGATTGCCAGGCACAGACCCCGGTTTGTTACACAGAGCACTAGATGACCCTAAAAACATGCCCAATATCCCATCAGCCAGCAAATCCTGCCTGGGCATTGCTTGTCCTCTCCCTGTGTCACTGAGACAGTCTCACACCACGGCCACGCTGCCCTGTGCATTCACCTCTGCTCTGTGGGACATGTCCTGCTCTTGTGCTGCCACCACACACCAGCTGTATTTCCCCCTGTCCTGTGAGCACCAGCATCTTGGGGTGTTGCGAGGGGAAGGCCAGGCTGAGAAATAGAATGGAGACATGCTGGCTAGGAATGGGGAAGGCTGGGGTCGTGAGAGCTGGAAAGGGAAAGAATAGCCAGTGATGTACAGAAGGGGCAGGAAGCTCTGTGAGAGGAGGCCCCAGAGATGAGCCATGGGGAGGAGGAGGACATGTCCCACAGCATCTGGACAAGACAATCCTTGGGAACACTGTCCAGCAGCCAAGGATCTCCAGGGACGGTCAGCTGTCTCTGGAGGGAGCATGTTCATGAGCTGAGTGGCCTTGCTGACCTGCAAGGGAGGTCCCAGTGAGCTGAAAGCAGTGCCCCAGAGCTTCAGGACAATGTAGTGGGATCTCTTAAGAGAACTGTGCCAGACATGGCCTCCAGAATGACTCTTCAGCTCAGCAGCACCCAACCATCTTTACTGTCATCTTGTGCTTGAGATGCATCATGGAGAATCACTTATGTTCTGAGTAGGAGCAGCTAAAAATAGTGCTAATATAACAAGGATGAGAGATGAATTTCAAATTGGAACAAGAAAACCCAGAAGCCCCTCACTATCATTATATACTCCCACAGCTTTCAGACATGCTTTGAACAGCAAATGCTCTTGCTGTTTGTTAGGCAAAGAAGCAAATTGCCTGTGACAGTGGCAGATGCCTGCAAGGCTTCTTTTGGAGTGATTTCTTCTTGCCCCCTCTTCTTTCAACATACCTTGTTGCTGTTCATCTTTTCACCCTGCTTCCTTCAACCAAAATACATGGGGTTGAGCTGCCGGCAGGGGTGCACAGCATCTGGTAAACCACCACAGCAAACCTTTCACCGGGACAGAGCAGAATGGGCATCTGCCATTATCTAAGTCAGCATCAACAAGGCAGTTCTCCCTGTCTTTTTTCAGGCTCGCCCTCAGGGTGCTGCAATTTCTGCCACGTGCAGAGGGTCTGTCCCTTCTATGTGGGCAAGTGCATCTGCAGCTCGATCCCTGAATAAGCACCACGGAGCTGTAAGAACTTTAAGCGCTTGTCGATGAGAGACAAGCAGGAGGCTCAAGAGTGGGACCAGCCGAGAACTCAGGCTGCCGTGATACCCCGATCCCTGGTGCTCACGCTCCTTCAGATGCTGCATAAAGGTACTCCTGGCTGCAGGAGGACACACACACATAGAGAAAAATCTGCTTGCACTCACCAGATTAGCTGCCTAGACACCTCTCAAAAGCTGCAGGAGCTCTGAGTTTAAGCCTTATCTTAAGAAAAAAGGCCATTTCCCTCCCTTCGAGGAGCCCTTTGAACAGGGTGACCCCCTGCCCTGGTGCCGTCTCTCACCTGTCTCATACACTTGCTGCCTCTCCCCACAGCCTTGCACAGCAATTCCCTGAGCAATTCCTGCCCCGCTGTGAGTATAATGCAGAGGAAGTGGCTCATTTAAACTCTCTGAATTGCGCCGGGGGCTTCAGGGGGTGCTTATCCCTCCTGTTCTAGTAGACAAGGGCTCCAGGGAAGCTACCTTGAAATCCGAGCGGCATTTAGAGTGACAGGCAGCTGATGCAAAACAGGCTCAAAAGGCAGTTCGGAAAAGATAAGTTGGGTAGGGAGAGGCCTGGCCCACCCCTCCCAGAGCCACAATAAAGTGCTTGATGTGTCCCTTCTCTGCACTTGATCACGTTCCTGCTGCTTCTGTGTTTCGTATTATGCAACTGATTGACTTTGCAAGATATGAGAACAGAGCGTCTCCCTGCCCTGCTCCCTGATGTGTGCTAAGTGTGTTAGACTGGAAGGATGGAGCAGAAATCAAAACAAGCCCTGGAGCTGCCTGGTTTCCCTGCTAATCGCTGGTGCTCACATCCTTGTGGTACAGTGATCTGAAGGCACCATCCTGAGCATGCTTTCATTGGTCTGCAGAGCTGTTCTGCTGCAGCTTCCCAGTGAGGATACTTTCTGTACCAAGCAAACACTGTGCTCAAACAGGACTTTCCTCTTTGAGGGTTAATGAGCACCTCTTGAAGCAGACTCTGACCCATGAGATATGAAGGAGGGCAGCCAGGAGGCACAGAGGCCAGCTGTCTTGCTAGCTGTATCCCCATCACAAAAGGTTAAAGTCACAGGAGTGTGGCCAAGGGCATGACCTGCCCAAGCAGTGCCCTAACCCCTGAATGCATGGCTCAAGGCATTTCTCACGAAGGCTCAGACTGCTCCCACTCAAGAACCCACTGCCCTGGAGCCAGCATATTCCACTGCACCATCTTCAGCCACATCCCCAGGGCTGGTGCTCAAAAAGGACTCCCCACCACGATGCTCATACTAGGAGGGCACAGGCTCTGTCAACAGATGACACCCACTTTGTGTACTTTCATGTCCAAGGTACATCACTGTGATCTTGCTGAGCTTCACAGAGTTGCTCTGCTGCATGGAATCTGGTGCTGACAAGAGTGGGCTTGCTTCTGTTTTTCTCCATTTTCCTGCATCCAGCTGTGGGTTGCCTTTACTTACAGCTCCCGGATAATAGAGGCTGAACCCCACTGTGCTTTTTGAATTCTCCAGTATATGCATGCTTGGTCCAAACCCCATCAGTACAGTACAGGAGGCAGGCTGGACTCTGACAGCAAGAGACACCAAAGTAGGCTCAAATTTTGAAGAAATTATCTCTAAAATCCTGGTTGTCTTTGTTCTGTATGAGTCACACAAGGTAATGTGCAGTACATAGTGGAAGGGGAATGGGGACAGCTCTAAAAGCAGGATGGTTTTTTTTCCCCCACTTCAACTTCCCTCTCATGTATTGCCTAGAGTTGTTTTTAAGAGGGCAGGGGCAGGATGTGCCGCCCTCAACCCTAGACCAACAGAGACTTGCAGCAAATAATTCACTCTAACAATGTCTGCTTGGTATCACAACAAAACAGTAACAGACCCTGAACCCTAAAATCAGGTATTATTGTATAAGGACATGGAAATTACTCCCAGCCAAAACTCCATCAGATTTTTATCCAGCTATTCTGTGTTCTGCAGCTGCTAATGCATTTTCAGTGAACCTGTTTCAGTACTGGTGCAGAAACATGACTATCACAACCAGCCTCCACTGATGAACTAACTGGCCTAATTATCCAGGGTTTGCAATTCAGTGAAGCAAATACTTTGTTTAGCAGCAAGTACATCAGATCAAACCTCCAGAAGCTTGTCTGGAGACACCCTCACCCTTCCTAATCAGTCCAGAATCCCCAAATATTCAGCCATGGAAGGGCAGTGCTGCACCTAGCATGTACAGGGCTTAGAAGCAGTGTAACTACAGGCTGGTAATGAGGAAAAGCACAGAGAACTAGAACAGGAGCCATCCTGCCCAGGGAACGAGGGGAGGGAGAGCAGAGCGTGCCATGCACACAGACAGGCTGCTGAAGGTCAGTGCAGGATGAATGGATGAGACACAGACACTTTCAATCAACTACATGGCTAAGCAGACAAACTTTTTTCCCAGGAGGTAAAAGGCCACCAGGCTGGGGCCATGCTGCCAAGAGCACAGGACAGCGTGCAGAAAGGGAGCCTTAAGCTGTACACAGTGCCCTTCCTGCCACCAACAGCACAGGCTAAACTTTTCGGACT
This sequence comes from Dicrurus megarhynchus, assembly GCA_013399195.1. Lineage (NCBI taxonomy): Eukaryota > Metazoa > Chordata > Aves > Passeriformes > Dicruridae > Dicrurus > Dicrurus megarhynchus. Next base: position 4,849,126 of record VXAD01004603.1, on the reverse strand, counting down.
TGAGAGTTCTCTGCTTCTCTAGTCCGGACAGGTTTGTTTTCCTGGTGGCCCATCAGGAAAATCAGTGGTATGTGAATTGCTGCAACCTCCACGCCGTTCTCTGGGCAGGATGTGGGGTCTTGTGATGCCTTGTCAGTGCTGTGACCTGAGCAGAGTGCAGGTCTTTTGCTCATGCCATAAACACATTCTTCAGTTTTACAACCAGGAATGGCATCCTAGAAACCCGGTTCTGGGAGCAGTGCTCTACCTTATCAGCACCTTTTAATTCTCACCCTGTTGTTTTTTCCCCACTGTTTACATGCACTACAATTCAGGCTTCACTTCAACCTTAATGTTTCTGCTATAAATCTCTTACACACCTACATCTGGGATGATCATTGTGCTCTGCCTCCTTCAGACAGGCAGTAAGAGGTTGGAAGATGGGTATTGCTCCTCAAGAGGGCTGCAGAGCAACTGGAAAGAGCCCAGATTGCAGACCAATAAGGTAAGATGGAAGAATGAGAGTTTGTTCAATCTAGAAGTCCTGCAGACCAAAGGGACACAGGGTAATGATACATGGAGTACCTAAACATCACAGCCATAAAAGGCTGCAGTTACAGAGAGGAGGAGGATAAACTGCTAGTGTGTCCATGCTGGGTAAGGACAAGAAATGTTTGTCCTTGATTACAGCAAGTAAGGATTAGATTAGGCAGCAGACAAGATTTTTCCAGCTGTAAGATCATGAAGCACTAGATTGGATCACCTGGAGAAGGGCTTATGACACCACTTTGAAGAGCTCCCACTAAAAATATAATTTATCTGCCTCTGCCTTGGAGCTTGGTGAGGCTCTAGATCGCCTTTCTGCATTCCTTCAGAGAGGGTTTATTGGGGAGAGGAGTTTAAAGTTCAGCTTTGATCTCCACATTTTTGGAGATCTGTGGCTGAATGTTGGGTGCATGGTGTGTCCTGCTCCTAACAGTCCCACCTGGCTGCCTCAGGGACAAACACCCAGCTCTTATTGAACAGCAGGGACCCACTGGTTCTGTACAATCCTGACCTTCCCACTCTTCCCAAGCTTTGTTACCCTTTGACCACTGCCATAAGCCTGGCTAGGCTGCATCATCAAAATGGTTCACTTTTATTTTATTTTTTTATTTTTTTTTGCTAAATGGATTTCCATCTACTCTGCAACCCTGGGGGAAAAGGAAGTTGATTTTCTGGCTGGAGACTGCAGTTCCCAGTGACCAGTCCCAAGGGAAAAGATGATATCAGTGTTTCTGAGTTTCCAGTTAATTGTGTTTACTGAAGAATACATAGCATTAGAGTGCCTTGAGCTTTGGCCAAGTTTGTAAAAGTAAATAAAGACAATTCCAGCCTAATGTTAGAAAACTGACCCTTGGATTATTTGTGAGCTCACTTCTTCCGAGAGCTAGAATAAACCCTGATGTGTACGATGTGAAACAAGGAGCACTGGACTCATACCTTATTATATCAGCAAAGAAATGTCTTTGACTGCTGTAGGGAGAAGGCACCTCTCCTCCAGGTGACAGGCCAACGACAGAGCAGCTCCTTCATCCCAGGGCTTGTCTGGTGACCCCTCTGCAGCTCAGCCAGCTTCCAGTGACCTTCTCAGGAGGGTGTGCTGCAAAATGTGCTGTGTAAGGAGGCAGCAGAAGGGGAGATGCTCCATAAAGGGGGGACAGGCCAGGAGCTGAGGATGGCCCCAGCACAGGCTGTGTCCTCACTTAGGGCACCATCCCACGGCACCTGAGCATGTCAGGCTGCACAGGGACCGACCAGTGATTCATCCACAGCCCTGGGATGGGTCAGGGCAGGGGACATTTAGGGAGGTCTAACAGGAGATGGGGTTGGAGGCAGACCAACCCACACCATGGCCCAAGGCCTGAGTTTAAACAGAGCCCCTGGTCCATGAGCAGAGGGTGTGGGTGGGGGCCCAGGTGGGGCTGGTTGGGGCAGCTAAGGCCTGTTAGCGCCCTGAGGGGCTCTGATACCCTGATCTGCTCTCTGAGCCATCTCTGCCCTCCCCGTGAGGAGCTGTGCTCTTCCCAGAGGCCATGGCAACCAGCAGGTGCTGGCCAGTTCCTCTCTGATCCTTTCCAGCCTCTCCTCCCGGCTGGCCAGCGCTGCCAGCCAGGGTCCTGCTGACTCCTCCCGTGCTTTGTGAGCACATCCTGCAAATTGCTCACAGCAATCCTAACACGGCCATTTCTGCCCAGTACAGCCCCATTAGCCAGCAGCTCTCTCCTCGGTCTTTAATGATTCAAACCACAAAGCCATTTGTCATGCTACATCTTCTTTCCCAGTGAGTAAAAGTCAATTAGCGTTTTCAACTTTGCTCTGAAACAGGCCCAGCTCCCTCCTGCTTCTTTATGCTACCAGGAAACCATCAACAATAATGACTTCCTTGGATGTCTAGTGCTGTGTTGCAGTGAATTACAAGCTCTCTAAACTTCCCTCCCTGTGTACCTAACACCTTACACAGGAGCCATGTTTTGCTGCCAGATATTCCACGATGAATTAGGTTTTGAACCTGTCTCATGGCTGCCTTTTAAATTTTAATCTTTATGCTCAAGAAAAGAAATATGATTTTGGCCTCTAGACCTTATTTCCTATTTCGAACGTGTAAATCTTAATTCTGCCTTAGTAAAGGAATAAACTCTTGAGAAACAAGTGCTCCAAAAGATCTGCATGGTCCAAGCACATGGGAGTCCTGTGGCCATCAGTGAGTTCTGGTGGGCTGCTGTCACCCCAGGGCCCTGGCCAGCACCAGCTGCTGTCACACAGCCCAGGCTCCCTGTGAGTGACTGGCTGCAGCCAGGCCCACAGGGCCTTCAAACACGGGGCTCTGCAGAAGCAAATCAGCTCCAAACACAAGCTCAGAGTCTCTTGCATTTGTCAGTGTTAGGATGCAGTAAGGCATTAAAATGTGACTGGCACATATTGATTGTATTAGAGCTGCAAGGGTTTTAAAGGTAAAAGACAGTAATGTTCCTAAAATAAAAATTCAAAACTAGTGCTTTCTGTCATACTGATATTTTGATTCGAAGGAATAGCCATTAATCACGGCTAATTGAAATTAAATAAGATTTAAAAAATTAAATTATTTAATTGCCTGGCCATTTTTAATGAAAGAAAATTTAATTTTATATTAAAGAAAATTAAATTATTAAATAAAATCAGATGTGCTTATGTTCATTGCTAGTTAGCAATGAGTTTATACATTTGCTTAAATTTCATAGAATCATAGAATGGTTTGGGTTGGAAGGTTTGTCATACCACCCTCTCACGAGCAGCAGATTCTCAGCAGGTGAATGGCATCCCTGAGCTCCTTGACTGAAATCTCTTACCCCACCAACGTGTCAGCATCTTCCCTTCCATGTTGTGGAAGAGCTGTGAATATCCTTCTATTTGTAGCTATCCCCTCTTGGGCAGTTTGTACTGTATCACCTGCCTCAGAGAACCCACACAGTCATTCCTGCTCTGTGGCTCACCGGCAAGCAGAGATGTGGGCTGGCTTTTGATGCCACGGCATCCTTCCTGGCACCTCGTGGGGTGAGCTCCACGCAGCGCCAGGCCCCTGCTGCTCTGCTGAGTGTGCTCCCTGGCATCCACATCTCCTGACTGGATGGGGCTTGCCCTGGCAAACAGCACCCGGGGCACGAATCAGAGCCTGAGTCACTTTTGGGGAGAGCAGCCGCTCTTTGGATGGGGCTGAACATGTGTGCAGGGAAGTATTCGGGAGGGCTTTGCTCATCTCTGATTCAGCCTTGAAAGCAGCTGGCAAAAGTCACCGGGCCTGGCTTCAGGCCCAGCTCATACAATTAGAAAAGTATTAGCTGAACTTAATAGGAAAATCAACATTAAGCAGATAGGAGCTGGTACAGTTGTTAAAGACTATGTAGTGTTTTTCCCTGGCAGAAGCCCAGGCTAATGGAGGGCTTCCAGCACCCAGAGCAGCCTCCAAATGAAGGCTTAATTGGCCTCTGAAGCCACTCATATAATTACAAACACTTTTAATGAAGCATGAAAAATACAAGAGCTGGGACTGTGACACGGAGGGAAGAAATTACCTCATTCATCTCAGAAAACAAAGCAAAGCTGCTTTACCTTCTTCCTTACATTAAACCTTGTTCCCAGCTCCTGCCTGGCCAGCAGACTCCTGTCAGGTGCTAATTTCCAGGGCAGTGGTAAGACCAAGAGGGAATCTAACACAAGACAAAACTTCTGCCTTCTCCTGGCTGTGGGGAACACCTCTCCACCCCCCCCAACCCCCTGGGGGTGGGGTGGACACTGGGTGGACACTGAGATGGCCTTTGACTGCCCACTGCTGGTGTGCACAGCACAGCCCTGCCTGCAGCAACACAGCTGCTCTGGCAGAGGATTTGTTGTTTGATTCTGCTTTAACTTCAGCTAGATGACCCCCCCGATTTCTGTTCAACAGCTGCTCCCCGGAACACAAGGCCATTACTCAGACACAGCAGCAGCATCTGTGGCACCTGCTTCAGTCAGAGCTATGCACATTCCCTGCCAAACCAGGCACCTGCAGCCCCTGGAATGTGTGTCCCAGAGAGCAAACTGGTGGCGAGTCCAAGGTACTGCTCCTCAGTTGCTGTGCTGGGTTGAGGCAAAGATCAATGTGGTTTGAGCTGATTGCAGGTCTGTGATTTTCTGGTTCACTGGGGGCAATTTGTTGGCTTGTTTGTTTGTCTGTTTGTTTTGGGGAAGACTCTCAAGTCTTATTCATGGAGTAACCAAGGTTTGGAAGGGGGTCAGAACCCATTTGGTCCAACACTCAAAAAGAGCAAGGACAGATAGGACATCCTGTATCTTTTCTATGGATCAGGTGACATCTGGCCTCACCAAAAGGAACCTCAATCAGGAATGTTAGGAAGGATCTAGAGGCAGTTAATCTTCAATCAAGAAGCCTTCCTCCCTGTATGTATGAGCAAAACAACTGTACCAGCACCACACCCAGCCTTGTCCAATTAGCCATGCCATCACCCTGGCTAATTAGCCTACTCAGAGCTTTGCAAGGCCACAGCAATATTGCTCATTCTTTCAGTATCAGTTCAGATCACACTGCACCATTTCACCGTACATTTTTCCCAGTGTTTATCACTAAGGCCAGGGTCAGGGTGAGGAGCTGTGTGCATCCATCACCCACACCCCTGTTCCCAAAGCTCACACCTGCTAATGCAGGGAGAGGAAAAATTCAGGAGAAAAGTTCCAGTGTCTCATAAGGAAGGGGAAGGCATGGCACAGGGACTATCACAGCTGCCAGAAGGGCAGCAAGGAGGCAGCAGTCAGCTGTGTGTCTGCTGTAGGGTAGATGGACACCACTGAGCACCACTTTGGTGCAGGCTGGCTTTCACCACGCTGGGATTTGAAGGCTCATGGCCCTACACACACCTTGGCCTTCCCTCTTGGACCCTGCACCCCTCCCTCTGGAGAGCTCTGGTGCTCATTTCTTACGTGCCAACATACACCCCACACAGTGTCCATACAAAGCCACTGAGTCACTCAGACTGGCCGAGAGATAAGGAATTTCCACCCTCTCCAAGAAACTGGTTTTGGCTGAAGTTACTCAGCCTCCCGTTATTGCTGTGGCATTCATCTGCAGTTACACACTGAGAGATGGGCACTGGTCACTGGACCACAATTCTTTCATGTGACTAACACCATTTGACAGCAACTTCTGTCCAAGAATTTTAGCCCTGCACATGTCTTGCATCAAGAAATACTGCAGGATAACATCACACATAGCATTTGTGATCTTAGGGGGCACCAGCCAACCTGCTGAAGCAGGCAGTGTTCTAGCAAAGGAAGAGCATCCTCTCCCACCCATGAAGGTGGTGATTAACAGCTACTGTTTCCCTGGCACAATCTGGACAGAGTCAGCCCCAAAGAAACAACTTTTTCCTTGGTTTTGATGGGTTTTGTATAATTTAACAGCTAAAATGCTAAAATTTGATCAAATCATGCTTGGCTAGAACAAGACCTGTCATGAGCTTAACTGCCTTCAAGTGATGATAATCAGAAAGTGCAGATAAATAAGGCACCTGAAGAGGAGCACGTTTTGCAGCAGCCTGAGTGAGTCTTCAGAGAGGCTCACTTGTGCACAGGAGGCTTTCCCTCACGTGTCCTAGGCAAAAACCTGGGATTTTGCTTTGAAGCGTCAGCTCTGGCTCTGCCCCAAGGGCTTGCAGGGGTTCCCTGTTTTCAGCTCTGCTCAGATAACCATCACACCAGCTAAATGAGTGCAGCAAAATGAGTGAGGCAAAGCAGTGTCAAATGATCCTTCAGAAGCCAGAAAAGGACCCCAGCTCCCAGCCCACCTATTTTTTACAGCTGAGATTACGCAGGTTCCTGCACGCTCTCAGTTGCCAGGTAACGACTCCAGGTGCAAACATCAAGAGAACAGTTGTGTCTTTGGCCACGTCTGCACAGCCCTGCCACAAAGGTAACAGAGACAGAAGTAAACAGGGCCTGTGCCATCAACACAAACGGAGATTTGTTGTCGATGGGTCTGTCATTGGAAGAGGGCAACCAGGAAACCAGTGCATGATCACCCAGCTGGAGATCCATCAGAAGCGAGCAGGTGATGAGAGCATCAGGTCATTCTCAGCAGGGACAGAAGGGTTCTCTGATACAGATGATCTTTAAACTGAGGGTTGATGGTCTGAGTTTGCAGAGTCAAGAGGGCCAACCCTTTTGTCCCCTCCAGGCAGCTGACAAGGAACTTCACATCGTGCGAACCAGGCAGCAAAACTGCAGGTACCGGAGAAGTCTGAAAGGAGGTTGGAGCCAGGTGGGGTTCAGCCTCTTCTCCCAGGCTATTTGTGATAGGACCAGGGAACAAAGTTTTAAGCTGTGCCACGGAAGGTTTAGATTGCCCATTAGGAAGAATTTCTTCACAGAAAGGGTGATTAGATGTTGGAATTCAATGCCCTGGGAGGTGGTGGAGTCACCATCCCTGGAGGCGTTTGAGGAAAGACTGGATGTGGCACTCAGTGTCACGGTCTGGTTGACAAGGTGGTGTCGGGTCACAGCCTGCACTCGCTGGTCTCAGAAGTCTTCCCCAACCAAATTGATTCTCTGTGACTCAGCAGGGGTCTGCTGGGGGTGTGGGATGGATACTTGGAGGTACCAAAGCTGCTCTTCCTGCTGGCTGCAGGTCTGACCCTGCTGCCAGAGAGCTCTAAACCTCGGGGGAAACCCTGACAGGGCAGGCTGTGGCTAAACCACCTCCACAGAAGAAACAGAGTGTGCTAATGAAAGGGAGGAGGGCGGGAGGGCAGGGAGGAGCTGTGCCCAGGGCGACATCGGGAGCTGCAGTCCTGTGCCCTCCATGGCTGTGCCTCAGCCTGTGCCCTGTGCTGGAAATCAGGCTCTGTGCTTTCTGGAAAACCCCAAACAACTGACTCCTTTCACCAAGGAAGCACCTAGGAAGAATATTTTCAAAAGATCAGACTATTGCACTGATTATTTTTTAGTCCTTAAGAAAGGTTGCTCTGTGCATTGCTACTGATCCAAGCCCCCCTCACCAGCGTGAGGTGGGGAGGGTGGAAGGTAGCAGCAGCAAAGGGATGCACGCAGCACTTTTGGATTTGGCTGGAGAGCATGTGGGATGTTGATTCCCAGGCAGAGGTGTTCATGTCCCCTTTTTGTGAAGCAGAAAGGACATGTCAGAACTTTTCCAACAGAGGGAGCACCGGGACAGCCGTGGCTACTATCAGCGATCACCCGAGGTGCCTTACTTTGGTGCTAGAAGAGCTGGGTGCCCATATATCCATCCTCTGGGCACCCTGTATCTATACTGTCAGGATGAGGCTGCAACTTGGTAATCAGAAGGCAAACATTTTAAACTTGGAGACCACTCTGGGGTGAAAAAAATACTTACTTAGCCTCGGTGACAATCTCTAAATTACCATTTGAAAGGCGCTTGTGGATCAAGCAGAGTAAAAGGTCTCCTGATCTGCAGACCTTCCCTAGGAATTACAAAAACTGGCTTGTGGTCACTGCTGTCTGGAATGGAAATTATTTCCTACATGCCACAAGGACACATTTCAGACCAGCAGTCTGTCCTCAGGCAGTCTAGGCTGATTGGCAACAGATGAAGTGCAACATTTGTATTAGATTTGGTGACCACAGCAATACTAAACTTATTAAAGTTTCATGTTTATCAAATTGCCAGCATAAGCTGATAAATGATCGCCTGTTTTCACTGAACAAAAAGACTAGAGTAGCTCCCTTCCTAGTGTGCATACCGAAAGTGCAAATATCTTGTTTCCTCTGTTTTGAGGAAGCATTTTTGGCAAGCTTTGCAAAACTTATTTTAATGATTCCAGTTATTCTAGCTGTGCCAGAAAAACTCAGAGGAGAAAGACTGGAGCAGCAGATTGGGTCTGATGAGAATCTGGTGTGAAAACTAGAGGTCACCAAGGACAACCCGTGCAAAAGCTAAGAAATGTATCAGCAAACCCACAATAATCGTGAAGCATGCCATGACTCAGGCTAAAAGCCTGAAAAATTCGAGGAATGGATAGTGCCCAAATGGCAAGGTCTTTTGTCATGGTCATAACAGCACGGGTGACAGCGAGGAATTAATAAAATCCATCCTGCTGCCTGGAGTGCAGAATGAAGGATGGGTTCAATTGTCCCTGGTGTTGCTGCTCACATCTGCTGTGTCCCAAAACATCTCATATCTCTGCCAGATCACACAGCCTCCAACCCAACATGGGGAATGAATCAGATAAGATTTTTTGCACGACTGGAATTAAACACTTACACAAGGACTTTACAGGAACAAAGCTTTATCTCTGCTATGCCTGAAGCTTCCCTGAAGGCTCGCTAAGATTCACAGCCCTCAGCCTATCATTGTGTTATATAACCAGCAAGTTTTCTTTAGGGTTCCTGCAAATCTGAAGGAGAAATTGGATGGCAGTTTTGGGTAAGCTGCTGGTACCCTGATGCCTGGTAACAGAAGGCTTTTGTTGGAAATTCTGGTATTAGCAAAGAGGAAGAGAGACTATGACTGACTGGTAAGGACTGACAAGGAGTGTCCCTGCCTTGAAGCCAACCTCCCCATTAAATTTCTAAGTTTGGGAGTAGGAAAAGAAAACTACTGCTGCAAAACTTTCATAATCTCAGAAATAAAATTTTCCCAGCTTACATTTTAGAATACAGCTTTTTTTCAATCCTGAAAAACCAGTTGAACCTTCCTGGAAAATTTCTCAGTCATTCTGAAGATTTCATTGAAATGTGATGTAACATTAGTATTTTTACCTAATGTTCGTGACGAACAACTTTGGGTAATTACTGAAGAGAAAAACCAGAGTGACATGTAGCTTCTGTATCTTCAGATGCTGTCTTCTTTTGACAGACTTTGAAGAGAATATATTTGCATATTCATGTGGATATTTAGCTATATATTTTCAAGTTTTTTGGGTAAGTATTTTTTACTGTTCTGATGAGAAATCCACCATACCACTTTGTAAGCCCTAGGACTATTTGCCTCAGCTAAATCAGGCCATGAGAACAACGTGCTATCAGGAAGAAGAAACAGTAGAATATAATAACATATAAGCTGAAAAAAATACTATTGCAGAAACCCTTGCTGTGCTTTAAATGGGCAGAATGAGGTGTCTCTGTATCAGTGCCATATTGATTACACTGTGGGAGCACGATGTAACACTGCAGCCATCACAGGCAGCTTCACAGCAGAACCTGAGCTCCCAGGCCCTGCCTAACTTCATCCTAAACACCTTCTAAACCTTGTTTGAGTGCTCTCCTAGCCCCGGGGTAGCTCTCTCCTCTGCAGAGCTGCCCTTTTAATATCAGACTCTCCTTACAGTGCCCCTAGTTCTGCACTGTGGATGTTTGACAATGCCTGCCCGGGCAGCTCAGCCTGGGCTGCAGCATCTCTAGACATTCCTGATAATTTGACTGGAAAAGCAGAGTGAGGACATGCCTGACATGAAGCGCGTTGGCTCTGCTTGAACCACTCAGTGGTTCAGCAATAGCAGACTCAGTCCTGATGCAACACAGACTTTATTCCCTTGTCTGCTGTAAGGAGTTTGATTTTACGGTTAATAGTCAGTGGATTAGGAGTCACAGCCCTCTTGTGCATGACTAAGCAGCAGTCCCACTGTTGCTTTTCCCAGAAGGACCAGATACTCAGCCCAATACTTGCTGCTGTTTGCACCATTGCCATGGGTTGATAAAATCTCTCTCTTCAAAAAAATAAAAAACCAAACCAAAACCAGGATGTCATGTGAGGAGTCCCTCTGGGTTTCTGCAAGGCAGAAATAAATCCAGTAGTGCAGAACTCCAGTAGGAAGGATATTTTGGGCAGGATTTAGAGAACATTCCCGCCTTCAGCATTTCCTGTGAATACCACACTGAAAAAAGCGCATTTTAAGAAAGGCCTGTGAGCGTCCTAGGTGAGCCCTTCTGGAAGCTGGTCATTAACACGCCGTTGTCTAATGAGCGCTGATGTCAGAGCTGGCTGTAAACACCGCGTGGTTCAACCGAGGAAGCGGCTTCCTGAAGATTAATGGTGACAGTGATGTATGTCATATGTAAATAGCACTAATCAGAGATGCCGGCCGTGGAACCACGGGCCGGGCAGGAAATGAATACAGCTGAGAACTTTGCAGACTCACTTTCTTGTTCTGACCTTTCAAAAGACAAAATAAATTAATTCAGTTTAGCACAGATGTAAACACTTTTCCCGGCAGAAGTTCTGATGAAGCTGCAAAGATTCCCAAGCCTGCGCCACGCTCGCATTTTCATCAGGGATGGCTTAAAAAATCCTTTTGAGATGCCTGGCTGGCAGACCCCAAATGCAAAGTGTTATGTTCCTGTTGTCAGTGCTCCTTATCTGAAGCAACGCAATTTTGTTTCCTTCCTTTTAAACGGCAGCAACAAAGGAGGGTTTTCCAATGTGAGCTGTGTGCAGGTGTCGCAATGATTCTCCTTATCTGACTGAAGTATCTCAAATGCCAATCCCCTCCCCTGGGATGGATCTTTTAAGTGCACCACTAAACAAATTCACTGAATTAGCAGACATCCAGCTCCTCTACTCGACATTTCTAATAAAATTCTTTTCCATCTGGATTTGTTTCGTGGGCAAGAGATAAAAAATCTAACCAAAACTTGGATCATATTAAATTTTAGGTCCAATTATGGTTTCCAGTAATAAATAAATAAATGAATATTGAGGAGTGATAAATTGTTCAGAAGTTACTGAAGATTAGAATTATTTATTAAAACCAAATTTTTTCAACCTTTCAAATGTCTTTACATGGAAAGGAAATGTGGAAATTCAGTGAGGTTTCTTTCCATGCTTGTTTCCTCATAGGATAGTAGAAACACTCTATTGGTTTTTTGTTTTTCTTCCCATAAAGACGAACATTGCTTCCCTTCAGCAGAAACCTGTCCCAACAAAAGCCATGCTGGTAAGACTGGATTTGAGTAAGGGCACTGCTGGAACTTGGCTGTGGAGGAGCCTGGGCAGTGCCAGAACTTTAGAATGGAAATGGAGGAGGCAAAGTTTACATTTACCTGGGAAGTGAGGAAAACAGCTTGGAGAGAGATGCAGTGGGATTACCAACAAAGGAGGATTTCCCATTGTGCTCCAGTTCTTTGTGCTGAGCTGAACTGCTCAGTCGGGACTGCACTTCTATTCAGCTGAACTGAAAGCCTGAATCTCTCAGCGACTCCCTGTAAAAAAGAAACATGACATTCTCAGTGTACAACACAATGCCCTTGTTGCTAACGCTGTCAGTCAATATATCTTTCACAGAGGGTAGCTATTGTGTCTATACAAATCAAGCATGACTTGATCATCAGCTGTGACAGGACCTTATCAAGCACTAACAGAAGCCACTGCAGACACTTTTCAGCCAAAGAGCAGGAAGGCCCAAAGGATCAGCACATCACCTCATCATCCTACACTTTATGGTCGATTCAATTTTTCTTTTGTGTCACATGAAGATTGCTATGAAAATACATTTTGTATTCATCTAACTCTTGAAAATTGTATTTCTACAAGTAACAGAACATTAACTCAATATTGTTCTCACATTGAAGAGAGAATCTTGATTTGAGGGCTTAAAAATCAGTAGATTTCTTCTCAAAAGATGTGCGAATATATTTCAGTGGTTAGAGAAACGGTTGAGAATCAGGACATTTAGTTCTCATCACAAATTTCTTTAGAGCTTTCTAGATTTCTAGTCGTGTCATCAACATAATATTCTGGGTCTGCTTTTTCTGGTTTAAAATAACTCATTCGTTTTTCTATATCGTCATCTTGCAGCACCCAAAATGGCCCAGAAGCATTTCCAGGGTCATTAATACTGTTGCTATAACTACTGTAGCCTACAGTGCAAAACAGGGATGCTCATTAGCACCAGCAGCAGCGCTGACAAAACACAGACTGACTTGGAGGCAATTTGGCTACCTCGTGGCCTAGATTTAATTTTAGCTTTCTATTAATGGGGAAAAAAAATTGTGTGTGTGGAGGGGAAAGATTTTTTTTTAATTATTTCCTCCCTCTCCCCACTCCTCCAGCTTTCCAAGTGAATTCTCAGGAGGTGCACAGCAAATGGCTGCAGTCAGGACTGATACGATTGCTGCACTGTAGTACAGGAATAATTCAAGCATCTATGGCATAAAACCCATTTAGGGTCATTTAAGAGTGGGTTGGACAGGCCCTTCAGACCATGCCTGGTGGGTGCTGAAAGAGGTGACACAGCTACTCATCCCCATCCAGAAACTGCCTGGCACTGTGGCCACTCATAATTCACTTCTGAGTGATGTTTCATGCTCCGAATCTGTCTTAAATCAGCTTAGAAGGACTGTGGAGGCTACAATTAACAATGTTTTTCAAGAGCTGAAATCACCAAGTAACAAAATTATGGCAGATGAGCACAGAGAGTATTTTATACACATTAGAGGTAAAAAAAGCTCATGTGACCACCACATTGCATAAAAGTGAAATAAAATCATGCAGTCTGTATTTATTTACTTATCTGTAAAAGGCAGAATAAATTATTAAACACAGCTGTGGCTAAAGCCAGTTTAAAATATGCATGATATGATGCATAAGCCAACTCTGAAATTGAAAACGAAGTTTAAACCGTAACCCTGCTTCTTAAAGTCCCTTGGGTTACAAAAGGCAGTTGAGCACTATTTCCCATTCAGTCTGATTTTAAAATTTGTATCACATATGTAGTTCATGAGAGTTTTCTTTCAGTTTTTCACTCTTAAAAAAAATCACAATACATAATATCTTTTTCTTCTTTTAATGTTTTACAAATTTGGATCCCTTTTTTATTTTTTTAAATTTCTTTTGAATATTAGTATCTTCCATTCCCATCCTCCTCAGCTCCACAAGTCACGAGAAAAAGGCCACAGTGGGACTCTTACCAGGACCACCTATGTAGGTAAAACTCAATAAGATTATGGGAGGTAAGGAGGTCATGTCTTCCCCTCAAAGCTCAGTGTCTTACCTGAGTAATCAAAATGAGACACTGCCTTTTAAAACATGAGAACTATTTAATTCTTAATCAGTTCACTACTGCACAATTTTAACCTTTTCCAGTGCCTCATTCAGCTAACACTGAAGATGTTTCTTTAGTAGATGTATTGTTCCTATGACATCTCCAACAGAAACTGAACTTAAACCCAAGAAACTTAAGTGAAATCAGACTTGTGTGTGAAGGGGTAATTTGTGCTGATCAGCCTCAAAGATTAATACATTTTTACCTTATGCAAACTGAAATGAGAAGGTTTAGGTTATCTAGTATCAAAATAAAAATTTTTTAAAAGCCACAGACTTTTTTTTCTGAACTAAAGACTTTCTATCCTGGGTGGGAGATTGCAAGTAAAAATAAATCCATGGATAGAGAAGTTAAAGCGGGGGAGTTTAGTGGACCAACTGGAAATTAGAAGTAGGTGGTTGTCATTTCTGAAGAATGGTGAAAAAATTAAAATCTCTGCTTGCAAAATGATTGGAGGAGACCCTGAGAAACCCTGAATTTGAGGTCAGCGTGCTGTAGATGGAACAGTGTCCAGCATATGTCACTGAGGCTGCAGAGGGCAGCTTAAGGGCAGATGGGACCTCTCTAAGAGCTGAAGATAAGGTTGTACGTTATCTTATGTGACATTATTGTCATTAAAGTTAATTTTAGGAGACTAGAGCATGTACAGGTGTTTGGGAGCACGTGCTGGTGCCACCCTAAGCCTAGCAGGAGATTAACTCCGCAGAGCGGCCGCCGCTCTCGGCTGTGGTTTGCCTGCGTGAGCCCTGCAAAGTTGCAGTCTCACTTCCCCAAATGACGAGGGTAAAACCAGAGCTGCACTTGCTTCAAAGTTAAAGCCCGGTGCAGGCGCAGCTGCAGTGCCTGGGCTGGTGCAGAGCCACCTTCTGCCACCACCTCCTCTGGAGGCGGCACGGGGCCCGGCTGGGGCAGCCCGGGCTGGGGCAGCATGTGAGAGCCTCGGCCAGCACGGACCTGGGGCGAGGAAGCAAAAGGAACCTTTTTGGAAGCTTCTCTAGAGGAAGATGGAAAACCCACTTCTTTTATTCCCCCAACTAAACATTTCTGCTTCGAAGGACAAACCCTATTACAAAGTCATGAAATCAGCGATTAAGGAAGAGCCACGCAAGGCGAGCAAGCCTGGGTAAGTGTTCAGGTCATGCCGACCCTCTGAGTGTTCTGTTTACATGGAGGATTCTTCTAGCATAGCTTGTGGGGGTGAATTTGGGGCACAGATAGTTTTATTTCTGACATATGTATGAGAACTCACGAACTGCAATCCTAGAAATTGTATGCGTACAATATTGACTCTTTAAGAAGAGTTATCTCAAAGAACTCTTGTTTTTTTGAGGACAAGAAACACATCAAATTAATGATCTAAAAATACCAAGAAAGAGAGGTTGCAAGAAGTTCTGAGAAATGCTTCTCTAAAGCCTGAATATGATCTGGGAAAGCTTTTTTTCAAAAATTTCAAATGACAGGAAGCAATACTTCCTTTTTTCTTTGCGAAACATTAAAAGTAGACGACACTGAGCCAACTGTTTATGTTCTCTAATGGGAAGTTTGGCCCCTTCATCTTTAAAATAAATTAAAAGGATGCTGAAAATGAAAGGATTTCCATTTCTCTTTGCCAGTGCTTCATATGCAAATTTGTGCTAAGCTATGAAGAAAAACCCATTAATGTGAATAATATATGTAGGAGAAGTAACACCAACATTACTGCAAGTGAAAATAGGGACATCTGTAATGCAGAAGCAGAAAATGCTTGAGAGGGAAAAACCAATTTTCAACAAGGTTTCTTGAAAAGCTGCTCCAATTCTGTTGTAGAGCTAAGCAGAAGAGAAATAGGCTGAGCCTGCTCCTGCAGAAACCTGAATTCCATGAAGGTGATCATCTTGGCAAACCTGGAAACTTGACAAAAGCAGCAAGGTAAACGTGGTAAAAGACTGAGAATATGGGGATTCCTTCCAAGAAGCGCCTGTGTGACTCAGGGTGTTTCCTGTACCTGTGCGTGGGCATTCAGACTGGGCAGAGAGGAAGGTTCTTAAAAGTTATCTGTCTCACCCAAGCATGCAAACACTACAGAATTGTCTGGTACTCATCAGGGTAACTCACCAGGAGTGTTTTCACACCGCTGGTCCCCATACATGTGGAGAAAGGTTTAGACCTTGTGCCAACAGCGTTTGTATGAGTCCACTGATGATATAGAGCAATTATTATACTCAGACATGCAGCTTGCAGGAAAATCATGCAGCTCCTTGCAAAGCAGGTTTTCCAAAGGTTTCTGGGATGTGCAAATGCCATATGTGTGTTAAATACTGAATGCCTTTAGTTCCTCTGTAAGTGCAGGAATTGGTTGAACACTCTTGTCTCCAAAATTCAGCTTCTGATGTTTATACACTGTGGTAATATTATCCCTGGTATTTACCATAAAGATGCAGAGTAAAATCTCGGGTTTACTGACTTCAGTAAGAGTTTAATTCCTCTCTTCAATGGCATACCAAGATCTCACTGATACATTAAGAATTGCATTTGTAGGTCCTGACTGAGAAGAAGGAACATGTAAAATTCTGCAACACCGTGGCCTAAAAAATTTACCAGCCCTTTCTTTCCACCACAGACCACTTCAGAACACTTCAGTACTTACCATACTCTTGTCTTGTTCCAGCAGTTCCCACTCTTGGGACCAAGCTGCCTGCTTTGGCCAGAGGTGCTTCTACAAGCCCTTCTAGTTGGGAGCCCATGGTAGAAGTCACCTAAGGGCCCAAACTCTGCTTCTAGAACCCATGAAAAAGTGCCTGGGGACGGGGTGTCTAAACACTTCCACCGGTGCATCTGGATAACCAGGCCATGTTTATTGCTCACATTTTGACATATCCTGGTTCCAGACAAGTAAAACCATTCTAAGATTGCATCTATAAAGAGAAAGCAGAGCTGCCTGCATGCAGACAGTGTTGGGTGGCTCATGGACCCCAGGTATTTAGTACAAAGTACAGCCACTCACTGCATTCTTACAATCTGTGAAAAGGCACTTTCAGAGCAGTAATAATTCTCTGAGGAATTTCCCCCTTTTAACAGACCATCACTTCCTCACTCAGCCAGCTCTCTTTTACCATGTTACTCTCAGCTGGTGCCTGAGATTTGACTGTTCTTGTATGGAAGAGAAACTTGTAGATTTTTACTGGTCTTTATATATAGATTAGAGAGATGTGACAATTATATTTGTCAAAAAAGGAAAAAAACAAACAAAATTACTATTTTTCAAATAATAAAGTGAGGTAATAGTTTGAAATTTATTAAGTGATTTACTTAGCTTTTATGATTTCCATTTTTCACACAGAATTACTAAAATAAGTAGAAAGAATCCAATGAAACACTGCCGATGGAAACTGAGGTGATACTAGAAAAGTTAATTAATCTGTTAGTTTGAAAGTTAATCTTTAGTTTAAATGTTAATCTGTTCAAACTAGTTTCTTCTCGTATTTAGAAAGTGGCAAAGCTGAACAAATCTTGGTTTTTGTCTGTTATTGCACAAAGTCACTGCTGCACTCAGGGGTTGGGGGTCTGTGAGGCTACTGGGTTGTTGCAGATTCTGAAGGAAAAACCGAAACCTACACTGGGAGTTTCCAAACCCAGCAAAGAACCTCTCCAGCATTCCATGCCTTTGTGGACTGAGTATATGGTCTGAAGTCATAAGGCTTTATCTTTCACTATGACCAAAATAATTTCTGTAGCTACAGGAACCCACAGTCGACAGAGTTCAGAGTACTTTTTGTAATGCTCATAACTAATGAGCTCTGTAAGGGAGTGAGGTCTCGTTTTCCCTGACTCCAGAATCCCCCTGCTTTACCTGCCTACGCTCACTTCCTGAATTTCATTTCTCCAGCATTTGTACCTCTCCTCATGAACTGTTTTCCCCTCCCTAGTTAAAATTTTCATTCCTTCAAGCAATGACTTCAGCTATGAGACCTGGGACACCTATTAAAATAATAATTAATAAATTCCTCCTTTTGAGTTCTGTGCAAACCCAGGGCGATTACTGGCTTAAATTCCTTCCAAAAGAGATTGGAATTTCCTTCCATCTGAACTTCACGTGCCTATGGGTTTTGCCAAGGGAGCCCAAACTGTGTAAATCAGGCAACAGAACAGCAAGCCTTGATGAGGAAGTGGGATCATATTCCAGAAATATTCAGTCCATAAGAAGATGATCTGACCAACTAATCCTGGTCCAGTCACTTACTGGTACTTTCAGAGTACTGTGATTTGCCCTGGAATGTAAATGGTTCTAAACATCCATATCCACAAAGCAACTGATAAAAATTGACTTCGCCTTCAGGCTGAAAACTTCAGTCCTAGTCCTAGCCTGATACAGCTCACCTCCTGCTTACTCCAGTTTTGGTCTACTAAAAATCCAAGGAGTGTTCAGGTGTGCATTCAGGGTCAATGCATACAACACCAAAGAATAGGTTCTCCAAAATTGTATTTACATTAATGAAGTGAGGTTTGGTGTTTTTTTTTTTTTCCCTTTCTTTGTTGTTTCCTAGGGCAGAATTTTTGAAATCAAAGTGAAACACATATGCAACTTGACATATTTGATGAAGAATATGAGGAGTTTAGTAAATGAGGCACAGTGTCTCAGAAAAACGTGACATTTGAAATGTTTGTGGTAAAGAAACCAGACTACATGTGCTATTGCCCTATAAGACTGTCACCTAAACCATATTGCTGCAATTTTGTCTTCAGGCTATAGAATTCTGCATATTTCATTAAAAGCAGACATGGTAACAGCCTCAGAGTGAGCATATTCAAAACCACATCTCTGCACAAGTATCTCAAGTTTAAATAGCTGACAAGACCTGGTTCCCTTATGAGTTTAACCATGCTACATGATCTCAATTCCCTTAAAGATTAGTAGGACAACACAAATACCACAGTGAAAAACCTCTGCTCTGACGTTTTTATGAAAAAAGAAGTACGACTCTGCAGGAAAAAAATGTCAGAAAAGAATTAAAGCAAATGTTCCTGAAGTCCCTAAGAGAATGATCTCCTTTAGTGATGGGATCTAATCAAAGGCTTTGTGAAACAGCCCTGAGCCACAATGGTAACAGATGACATATGTTACACAGCTTCCTAAATGCACAATACGAACAATTCTTCAAAACTCCTTTCTGTTTCTTAAGCAGTGTGTCTCCTGAAGAAGCAGTGAAATGGGGAGAGTCTTTTGACAAACTGCTTTCTGAGAAAGGTTAGTAGTTTTTTCCCTCTCCATGCAGACCGTTAGGATGGAAAATGGATGGTAAAGGATGGAAAATTATAAAATCCAGTTATGCCCTTAAACAGATATGGCAGTTACCTAAACTAGGTATGATGGGTCATTTATAGCAGAGTGTGTTTCTTGCTCTCCTCATCTTCTTAGGCTATAGCTTGCTGTCAACTTGTGAAAATAGTTGAAAATAACTTTTAAGTTGGGTGTTTTATTGAACAAAATAATTTATCAGACACCAAAGAGTCCCTTCAGCAAACAGGAGCATTTAATCTGAATATTGCTCAGATATTCCTGACTGCATATGTTCTCTGTACCTAAGAAAAGACTTTGTCACTCCTGATGCAGTTTGTTTCTTAGCCAGTGACTGGATCCAAGCTCCAAGCTGGCCAGCATTTGAGAGGCCCTGCTGCTCTCATAATTATCAAATGCACATATGTTCCTGCCTTCATTTTGGAGGGGCACACGTATGTCTCAGCCACAGTGCTGGACACTGTGTGCTTTTCGAATCTGTTCCCTGAACAGTTCACATCCACACCATTGCATTACTTCCACAGATGAAGTACCATGGGAAAGGAAATATCCTCAGCATAACAACAGCAGGATAAAGCAGATGATAAAGATGCTGAAAGCCATCCATTTTAAATTGCTGCTAGAGAAGAGTTTACTTATGAGTGAAGATTCAAATAGTCTTTTGATCAACCTAAATTGATATTCAGCTGGAATAAAGTCAGTCACTTCCACATACATCCACGTGTTTTGCTTACTTCTCTTTCTAAATTTATGAGATCTTGGTGGTGTTTTTTATACTGATGCTGAGAATTCTGTAATGAGAGTTGCAGGATCATAATGGAAAAGCTGCGCTTACTTAAAAACCTTTATGTATTTTAAGATAATTATCTGTAATGTGGTATTATTCCAAGGGAGCAAAACATACTTTACTACCTTGCACAGACTGTTTGAAAAGAGTAACTGTCTGATGAGGATCTAATTTTTAATGCAATTCAACTTCCCCTTCTGTAGCTGGGCTGGATGCCTTCACAAAGTTTCTGAAAACTGAGTTCAGTGAGGAGAACATTGAGTTCTGGATAGCCTGCGAGGATTACAAGAAAAGCAAAAGTACACATGAACTTCTGCCAAAAGCCAAGACCATTTTTGAAACATTCATACAGAAAGATGCTCCAAAGGAGGTAAAGACATCCTTCATTATACACAGTGTTTGACACAATGAGGAAATTGTGTGCATCTGATGAAAGCTGCTTTTAAGGAGTGCCTGCCCAGAAGCAGGTTCAAGAGTTAATCATGCAGTCCCCTGACATAAGAAGACTGTATCAAAAATGTCAAAACTCTGGAAGGAGCATGGGGTTGTCTTGATTGACTCCCTGTCCCTTTTCCACCCCTCTACCCCAAATTGTGTATCCTTGGTATGTTACTGTCAGCACAAAAACATGTTGGTATGACAATCCTCACAACACTAAGGCCTTTCTGTAGTATCATAAGAGTGAGAAAAGTTCTCATATTTACAACTTCTCCAATTTACTGAAGTGTGGTAGAAAGGATTCATAAATGAACAAAAGGAATATTTTTTGCCTGCCCTAAGGAGATGAATAGGTTCAGAGATTATGAACTTTTCAGTGAAATCACAAGCAGCCTCTTGAATGGGTTTTTTGGACTTACAGTTTCCTGCAAATCTATCATGTTTGAGCAGAACAAATATGTCACTTGCCAATACCTGTATTATTCTTTTTTTTAATTGCCAGAATAGCAGAAGTTAAACAGTAACTTCTGCTTCCTTATAACGAGGATGAAAAAGGTACTGCAAAGTGGTGCAGTTTCCATCTGCAACCCCCTTAGATTACATTAGGATTCAGATCTGCTTTTCCTAGGAAATGCCCACTTCCAAGGACTTATGTCCCTTTTCATTTCTTTCCCTGCTGTGTGCCTTTGAGGGGAAGCAGCTCTGGGCAGGTAACAAGTGCTGACACTGTCAGTGCTTGAGACTGATGGAAGAAAAGAGATGAGCAGGAGGGAAGCTGAGGAGGGGACAGGGCAGGGAAGTCACAGCAACATAACCATTTCTTTCTCTGCCCCACCTGAATCTGGTGCAGGCAGCGTGGGTGCTGTGGTTTGCCTTGGGCACTCGGCTTTGGTGTGACTTCCTCCCTCGGGTTCAGCTGACAGCTGAGACCACACAGCTCCGGGGCTTGCAGCTCTTCTCCGGCTCCTTGTCCAGCAGAACTCTTTTACACACACATTTCTGAGCCTACAGTTAGATGGGATCATAAAATGAGTGGACCCTTCTCTCATCACTAATTGCCCTTCAGCTCTTAGATCTAAACTATTTGTTCTAACTATTTGTTTGCCTCTCAGGGAGGAAAAGAAAAGCACATTATAGAAGTCACTTTTTGACTGAATCAACAATTTTTTTAATACATTTTATCTTATTTTTCAAAATAATGTGCCTGAATTAGTGCCTGTCACCTTAATTAAAATTCTCATACTATTAAATATTTCCCAGGAAGAATGCAGCAGCACATGGAATAAATAGTAATTTTGATATGCTTTTCCAATCTAAAGCCTCTAGAGACCCATTTAATTTTTTAAAAAATTTTATTAGAATTTTCTCAGCTTCCTACCACTCAAACTACACAGAAATCAGAAATTTTTAATATTCACTAGTATCATCTTATTAGAACAAGTTCTACTTTAATCCTAAATGAGAACAGGAGAGTTCTGTAACAGTCTGGCGTTGCAAAGCCAGGAAGCTGCAACTATACAGTGATCACTGTTAGAAAGTTCTTTTTAGTCAAATACCAGAGTTTATCTTCTGTTTTACCAGGTACCAATGATACATTGGTGGAGACTTTCTGACAGCCATCAGTGAACATGAATTCTGTGGTGCTGACATCCTGTTGTGTGGGGGGTTCCAGTTCCCCTTATCAGAAAACTCTTTCCCCAACGTACAGTATCGGTGCTATGGATCATAGCACAGGATGTGCACGAATGGACATTAAACAAATACACTTTTCCTCCTTCCCCAGGTGAACTTGGACTTCCACACCAAAGAAGTCACAAGCCAGAGCATCGGCCAGCCCCTCCCCAGCACCTTTGACGCAGCACAGAACACAGTGTACAGGCTGATGGAGCAGGACAGCTACCCACGCTTCCTGCGCTCCGACCCCTACCTGAACCTGGTGAAGGGGAGGAGTCCCGCCCGTCCCACCCTTCGGAGACGCTCACGCTCCTTCACCGTCAATGATTTCCAGGGCGTACGGCCAGACTTCACTGTGTGGTAACGCGAAAGCTCAGCCCTCACACATCCCGGCTACTGCAGCCACTTGCGTGTGTTTTAAAATCCAAATCCTCAGCAGGTGTAAATAAGGGGTAAACCGAAACAAAATGCACTTGCACCAGGTCAGAGTTCTGTAGCAGAATGTCACTTTCATAGAAAAGTAGGTAACAACTTGGTGAGTCCTATCATGAAGAGTTTTCATACAGTAATTTTTTTTAAATTCAGGCAAAACCTGTGATCAGATTTTGGGGGAAAAATTTGAATTTCCTGCTTGAAAACATCTCATAAAATGCCTTTTGATATTATCCAACATGTATCCTGGGCCTGTACCATTTAGGCCAGAGTTTCATTGCAGTTAAAATCTCTGTACCCAGCCTTTGCACATATTTATGTTTCTGCAATATTTCCTACACTAAGCACAGAGAATTTGTGGTATTTTCTCATGCTGTAAACCACACAGGAACATTATTAGGTATAATGCAAAGTTACGTGAATTTTAACTAAAGACACTGCATAATTAAAAGTATAATTAAAATGTAGCCATTGCCTATTTTAAGAGGAACATAAAAATACCTATTTAATTTTTTTGGGGTACATTTTTCTTACTCCATGAATAGAGAACATGCCTGTTCTCTTTTTTTAAGTTATGCTGTACATATCAGCTTTGGCATCAAATACTTGTATTCTAATTTTTTGCAACTAAATGAGCAGCAACAAAGGGCCAAGAAAGCTATTTTAAAACAATCTCTATCCTTAAATACCAGGTCATGTCTATATATATGTGTATAAAATATTTCTACTTTTATTTATAAATAGTCATGGTATAACAGCTTTGTTACTAAACTTTGTTCTAAATTTTTTTCTACCTTTTCTTTTGAAAATGTATCTGAAAATTAGCAGCTCTTGGACTCACGCAGAGTAACTTTCAGTTCTATTGGTCATTAATATAATCTCTATAGGTTATAGAAGGGGGAGGAGAAATCTCCCTTTTTATTTCTTCACTGTCAAAGTATTTCTTTGCATGTATTTTTTATAGTCAGCACACACAGTCATTCTGTCCTTTTCTTTCACAGTTGATGCAGATATCCCTTGAAGCTTGGGGCAGTTCTTAAAATCTTAAATATTGGTTCAGTTCAGCAAGGGGCTGCAGAATTTAGTTGTAACTGGGACTTGTATATTAAGTTGCTTCTCATGGAGTTTAAGCTTTCTTCCTTCTCCTCCCCTTTCTGTAAGTAAGTTGTGAAGAATAGGTGCAGTTCCTGAGGATGGGACTTTGTGTTCATTGTTAATTTGGGGTGTACATGAAGTGCTAGATCTGCAGGTTCCCTGTCTGCTTTACTCAATTTCAATAAATCTGATCTGCCTAAAGAGTTGTCAGGATTTGATTTATCATCGTTACATTGATGAGGAAGATGTGAAGACTTCACCTAAGGTACAGCTAGATTACCTAGCTGTAATCACTGCCACGTGAATCAAATTGTCACTGTGCACAGAGATCCAAACTCACCAGCAAATGCAGCGGAGCCACAATCCCAAGCTTTTTACCTTTACCCGGGGAACCGAGACAGGACACATTTGTAACTATGATCCTTGCTGGTTTATTCCGTCATCCTCCCCTGATCCCAAAACACCGGGCGCGTGCTCTTTCTGACAGTCAGAACCTGGGCACAGGGGTTTTTCACTGAAAGAATGGTCAGGCACTGGAATGAGTTGCCCCAGGAGGTGGTGGAGTCACCATCTCTGGAAGAGTTCAAGAGGCCTCTGGCTGTGGTACTTGGGAGTACGGTTTAGGGGTGGTTGTGGTGGGGGAAGGTTCATGGTTAGACTAATCTTGAAGGTCTCTTCCAGCTTGGAGGATTCTGTGGTGAGGGAATCTCTAATATCACCAACAATGTCTGAGTGCTGGTTCTCAGGTATCTAAAATATGCATGTTCCCGTGTCGTGTATTGGGATCTTTGTTGGAGGAAGAGAACAGATCTGAGAGCAGCCCCACCCGAGTGTTAACTGTGGGTTTGTTTCCGCACAGACATAAGACCTACACACTTGCAGCTAAATTCTGCCCTAGTGAGATTATATCCCTTCATAACCGCGGAGAATCCGTATCTTGGATGGATTGCCATGAAGGAAAGAAATGAAAAATATACAAGTATTTCATACTGTTCCAAAATCCAACCACATGACAGATATAGTACCCTGAGTAAGACTTTTTCTTGCTAGCTAAAGCCCAGGTGTTAGTCAGAAGGGTCTGCAATGATAAAGAGAAGTCAGCAGGCGCCCTTTATTTCATTTCATAGACACATGGAAAATTTTGCTTATCTCCAGGGAGGCCTTCCTCAAACCCATCATTCTGCAGTACTGACAGTGCTAGTTCCTCTTATGAGTTTTATAATGAAAACAAACTAATAAGATATTCCTGGTAGCTATTTATGCATGTGTGTTTGCCAAAGATAATTATGAACCCTAGCTGAATTTACAGCAGACTAATGCCATGGGAACTACTGTAAAAAGAAAGTCAAGATAAACTCAGAGAAAGGAAGGCAAAGGACACCAAGATAAACCAAAATGACATAATTATCTGGCAAAGGGTTTTTTCTAGAAGAGGTTCCTTTTAGTGAGAGAAAATGAGCACTCTAGTATTTAGTGCTCTACTGCAGCCC
Source organism: Dicrurus megarhynchus (assembly GCA_013399195.1). NCBI lineage: Eukaryota > Metazoa > Chordata > Aves > Passeriformes > Dicruridae > Dicrurus > Dicrurus megarhynchus. Next base: position 4,824,370 of record VXAD01004603.1, on the reverse strand, counting down.
TGGAAGGCGAACTAGGCGTGGATTAAGTACAAGTCTGTGATGCTGTTCCAGCATTGATCAGACTCAGGGCTGGCTGTGCAGAGATGTATTTACAGCACAAACCTTTGGGTAGTACCAGAGAACACAGTCATGCTTCTCCAGTTTTGGCAGAATCAGTGCCGTAGTTATGCAAATCTTGTCATTGAGCTGCCCTAATGCAAATAATACATATACAAAGCCTGTTGGGCGAGTATTTTTATTGGGGATTGTTTTGTGTAGCAGCTTTTTATATTTCTATGTGCCATTCAGTGTTCAGGAAGAGCTCCCAAAATATTCCTCCCACCAAGAAAATAATTTACCCTACACAAACACTGCACTTTACTCCTTACATCGGTGAAGTCTCAAGACACAAAGTATGAGGGCTTGTGTGGCACAAATGTTTGTCTCCTGTTTCAACACTTCAGTCTAATTAGATACTTTAAACTGGCTGATCTGAGTTATGATCTGCTGCTCTTGTTTAACTTGAAGGAGATGGAAATACACATGACCACATATTTTCTTCAGGTTATGGATTTGTTACTGAACAAAAGACAACTGGATTGATTTTTCAACTGACAAGAAGCAAGAATGAAATCTAAGATAAAGAATCTCAAAGAAGAAGACAGATTTCCATCTTTAGACGAAGCAGGCAATCAATAACATGTCTTTACATGCTACAACTTTTGAGTGACTCAAAAACAGCAGATCATTTTCCTCTCCTTTTGTCCCCAGCTGCTCAGCCTGCCGTAATTAGCTACTGCTTTGAATGCAGTTCCCTCTCCTTTCCACACATGCTGCCAAAGACCTCAGCTGAGAAAAAAATTGCAGAAAATCATCTTCCTCTCATCAGTGATTCATATGCTCATGAACTTATGCCTGGCTCAGCTGCCTATCCCAGACCCCACTCCGTTCTTTGCATTTTAGTCAAATGCCTCAATCAAATGCCCTTTAAGCTCCTGTGTGGCTCTGTGCCAAAGATAAAAATGTATTTCCTCTATCTACCACCCAAGCTTGCTTCCATTTTTACTTTTTTCCTTGCTAATGTGTTGTTAGCTTCCATTTGTTGTACTCTGATCACTTAGGGCTGGTCTCATAAAAGCTCCCTCTGGTTTTATACCAAAGCTTTTCTCTCCCCTTTCCTATACGGAATCTATTTCCTCCTAATTCTAAATGCGTTACAGGAAATTATCTGGACTCCAAGACTTACAGTCTAGCCTCTACCATTGCCTTCTCCATGAAAGGTAACTAAAATTAGCAAGAAATACAACCCTACAGCAGCCATTTGAGATTTTTCAAACAGGATGGAAGATAAGGCTGAAGCCTAAAAAAGAACAACTCCGGACTCTCATTTCTTCACCATAAAATTTGCTCATAATTAAGACACTCTTGTTTCTTCACAACTTCCTGGTCTCATTTTACATTTCTGCAGCTAATGCTATGCCAGTTTTTCTTGGTTGCACATTTTCTTGAGAACTGTTTCCAGTTCTTTTCCAATGTAGGCTTGTGATTGCACAGTCCTTGGAAATCCTGTATATGAGGAGCCCAGAGCACTGTAAAATATTTTGACAGGTTGTTCTTGAAATCAAAACATTTCACCTGAAGGGCATAGTTTGCTTGGGTGGAAAATAACAGCTCATTTTCTTATGCAAAACAACTCTGTGGCATACTGGAGACACACAGAGTTATTCACATGGAAAAATATCAATTATTTTGTGAGTTGCTCATGCTATGCAGTGCTGTGGGAAGGTGGGCATTTACATAGTGCTGTGATTAAGGTGTATTTGCATCCCCCTGTGACAGGCGTTTCCATGTCCTTAGGATGCCAGCGGTGCTTGGGTCGTGTTGGCTTCTCCCAACATAAGGGATGCCCTCAAGTCCCTGTGGGCTTCGATTGCTCGGGCAGCACAACGGTGACTTTTTGTGCTGCTGAGGTTTCCTTACACAGGACAGCACCACCCAAGCAAATCTTGGCATGGAATGGAATTAACAGAGGCCAAGTGCTGAAGAGCATTAACACACTGAACCCGATCCAGGGAAACACCAACACATCCACTGGAGAGCGTGAGCTCTTCTCACTTTGTGCTCAGGTGAGTACAAGGCAGCCCTTTTAGGAACATACATAAAAGGAAATTATTTCTTTGGTTAATCAACCAATGGTTTGAACATGTACTGTTTCTTTAGACTGTCTATTGTGATTAGTATCTAGGTCAGAGGAACAAAAAATGATAGGCCTTATGCCCCTCAATAGTTTTTCATAAGGAAGATAACTCAGCAAAACTAATGCCTAAAGACAGTTAAAGAATAAAAGGCGAGCATCAGTAAAAGCCAAGCTGTGAGCCTAAAAGTTCTGAAGATTTAAATGTTTAATAAATCAGCGGTCCTTAGCAAGCAATATTGGCAACCTTGGGAATGTTTAGTCAGATTACAGTTCCAGCTCTCCCATGTCACCAAAGGCAGAGGACTCAAAAATCCATAGTCCAGTCCTGAGAGTTACTGAAATGTCAGTAACTTCTGCCAGAAGCCTGACAGATAAAGTGAAAAATACCCTGCAATGAGCTGAGCAGGTAAGGGCCTGAGTGACTCTGCAAGTCCAGTCCCAGCTGTGAGGGAACTGAAGCTGCAGTGGTGTGTGTCAGCCGGGTCCAGCAGTGTCAGCCGGGCCCAGATTCACAAAAAGTTTAGAACTAGTTCTACGTGCAATTTCCAGCCCACCTCTACTACATACTCATATTTCCTTTTGTTTGATACTGTTTATGATGAATAGCCAATACACTGGCACAAGCAGCTGATGCACTTTTGATGCTGAGATCACTTTTTCTCCTTATGACATTTCAGTGATATATCAGAGTTTCTCTTCAGACACTATTAAGTTCCAAGCAGAGGAAATACAGAGAAATACAACCAGCTGGTTTCTGTGGGAAGAAGTGGCCGTGCCTAACTCTGTTTAGTGAATTTATTGTTATTGCCCCCAAACAAATATCACAACAACTCTGTTACCTGCTGTGTACCTGAAATATTTTCAGCTGGCATTGACTGAGCAGTCACTGACAATGTTGTACAGCGATGAGAATCCCTCACAGCTTCTTTGTGGTTTTGTGATTTGTGAGCAGTACCCTGTAAAATGCAAAAGCAAGCAGACTGCCTCCATCCAGTTATTGTGTGTGCTAGAATATTCCTGGTTTTTAGCATAGTTCCGTGGCTGCCAAGACTGACTTGAAAAATATTCATCAGCCCTGAAAAATCTTGAAGAGATGTTCATGTCTACATCATTCAGGTGTCAGGCTATTAGATAGAAACTTTAAAAATGCATGTGTGGCACTATTTGGAATTTTGTTTTGAAATAAATGTGTATCATCTGATGATATTGAGAAAAAATAGGCACAGATCCTGCAACCCTCCCTCTCATAGCCAAATTAAGTTAATTTACCATCACAGTTCTAAGGTGGGTAAATAGTAGAACATCTGGGATTAGACACAGGGTGAACACTGAGAAATGAATAGTCAGCCAAGAATGATGAGTTGCCTAATTTGGTGTCACCTCTGTCCTCACAACTGCACTGACTTTTCTGGCATGACACTTAGAAAATTCAGGTTGTAGCTGTTTACACTCCTCCAGGCCAGAAGCTCTCAGAGAAATATTGGTTGGATTTTGTATTATGTTTATTCCCCTTTACCAAAGCTCAAAGCTGGGACTGAATCAGGCACAAAGGGTTTGATGTGAATGCAGATGATGAAAGTTTTCTCCCCACCTGTAAGATGCTGAAGTTAGTCTCACTAGCACACAGTACATACTCTGGAAATAAGAGAAAATAACCAATTAAGCAAAACAAGAATCACGACAGAAAATCAGGATGCTATTTAACATTTCTGTTCTTCTGCTATAATGTTTAGAAGCAAGCAGATGCAAAGCTAAGGAATTACAGAAAGGATTCGTATTTTGCTGCCAGGAATCTTTTTTAGTAATACGTGGGACTGAAAGGGTTATCTTGGGTCATCATTTCTAGTTGTCTACTAACAAAAACAACAATTTAAAATAATCTCGTAAATATATGAAGCTCTATCTTCAAAGTACAGAGGAATAGAGAAGGCAAAAAATTCTACTGGGAGACTGTAAAAAACAACATTTTGTAAAGCCTTGTTCTGATTTTCAGCCTGAATTTGTTCACTGGCTGTTTATATATGTTTTTTCTTTTGTCAGTATAACCATTATGCTAAAATAATTATTTTTTCTCACCAGGTTACCTCTCTGTATTCAGAGGACAATCATAGCTCCTCTCTGCTTTCATCTTAGAGACAAACTGGTCTTTTATTCTTCTCCTGCAAGACAGTTCAGTTCTCCTGCTCGTCCCAGTAACGCACCTCTCCATATCTGTTTCCATCTGATTTCGTCTTTCTGGAGCACAATTGACCAGATACACTGGTTTTCTGTCCCATGTGAAGTTCATCAAATAGATTGGCCTGAAACTTCTTTTACAGATCTAGAAAAGGTAAGGATAAGGAATAACCTCTTACCATTGCTAAGGGTGAAACATGGTATGTGGTGCTTGGGTTTTTATTTCTGACCTTAGAACACAGACATGGCTAAAATAAGAAAGATGTTCTCAGGCAGGCAGCAGGCAGCTTTGTTCATGACTGTACCACAGAGGAAAATCAAATGGGACTTAAACTCCTAAGACTGCTCTTCTAGGTGTAAAATATTTTAACTGAGAAGACAAAAATCTTTTGGTCTGCAAGTTGGGATCCCAATTCCTGAACCACTGGAATTTTATGTCAAGTGGAGACACTGAGAACCGGGAATCTGAGTAATGGGAGTAAAGGATTTGGCCTCAGGACAAGATTTGGAGGGAGTCAAGAAATCAATCAATAAAGCCTGCTTGTTCAGGAGAGTGAGGGACAGCAAGGGTTATACACAGGAAGCAAAGAGCTGGGGATGAAAGAACAATTATCAAGAGAAGAGACAAATTAAACAGACTTGCACCTGACTGCAATCCCTTTTCAGGCAGCTCTAGAGAGCAACAAGGTCCCCTCTGGGGCTTTTCTCCAGGCTAAACACTCCCAGCTCCCCCAGCTGCTCCTCACCAGACCTGTGCTCCAGCCCCTCCACCGCCTGTTGCCCTTCTCTGGCCTTGCTCCACCACCAGTGACCCTGGGCAGGAATGTGCTGCCGTTGCCCCCAGTCCCTTTGTGTTATGGCCACTGTTAGGTGTGAATGGCACTGTTAAAAGACAGGCCGTGTTTTTGAAAGAAAAAATTATAAAGAAGGTGTTGAAAACATTTTGTCAATGTGCATTGCCCAGTTTGGCTATTCACATGCTAACTGTATTGTTTCTGCTGTCACCGTTACCTTCAGCTCGAAGATCAGTCAGGAAAAGAAACTCTGCCTTCCCTGTGACAGTCAGACAAACACGCAGTGGAACTAAAAATGCCTGTGAAGTGAGTCGCTGTTTATGGCTATTTTAATCGTAGGAGATTAATGTGACGGGATGACCAAGTTTGAATAATCCATGTAGCTTTATCTTCCTTCCCTCTTGGAAGGGGACATGACCATTTTGATTCCTTGCTGTCAATTCTGCTTGCCATTCCCATTCAAGTAAATCCCACATGGTCAGTGAGATCATTCTCTGAGTGGTGAGTAAATATTAAAACAACAAATATTGCCCATAAGAACAAGAAGCAGAACTGTCTGGTTTATCCCAGTCTTTCATTTTGCTTTTTTGCTTGACAAGAAAGCTAGTAAACATTTAATAAAAATCCTGAAAATTTGTTATATATTTGATAAAAGTTTCTTATTGTTGTTAAAACAAATTCTCTGCCAATTAATTCCATCATCACATGATGTCTGACAAAGTACCACATAGTGCTATGTTTAGTTTTAATTTGTGTTTTCACAGACTTACTATATTTGCACTCCAGTTTCCCTCGTGTGTGTTTATATACACTTACAAATATGCACAATTTTTTTCTTGCTTAAATATGATTTTTGCAATCTGGATACAAGTAAATTGAGAGCTACGAAAAAGTTTGCTTGTTTAAGGTGTTGCTGCCACCATCTCTCGTAATAACTATAACTACAGCCATGTAATATCCTGACACTGTCATATAATCTTTTCATAAATTTGCAATAAAAAAATACCATTTCTGGTGATGCTGAGAAGTGGTGGTGGAACACAGCTCTCAAACTAACCTGTATAATTCAGAGAGCAGGGTTTTGATAGCTGAGCTCTCAGAGGCCCCTTAGGAACCTCAAATATTTTTTACAGAATTTGAGAGTGCTTGGGATTTTTTTGTGTTGAGGTTTTTTTTAAGAAAAATGTCAGCATTTTATAGAGAACAAAGTGTTTGCCCTCATGTCTAGCAGAAGCCTACAGCAAGTTGCAGAGGAAGAGCCAAAACTATGAATTTACTCAATTATTTATACCACTGAGAAGCTGGTACAAGGCCCATGTTTCCTACTAGTGTTAGCTTGATAGCATTTTAGATAATTCCAGTCATTCCAAGCAAAAAGCGTCATGCAAATTAATGCTTAGTCCTTTGGAACTCGAGAAGAAATTCAGCACACTCTCTAGAACTTTCCTCTCACTCCTATGCTTTATTAGAGCTCCACCAGCTGCAAGCACTACAAGTATTTCCAGGATGAATAATCAAGTCAGCAGTGTCCAATGTTCCTGGTTTTTGGTGTGTAGGGTAGGATGGCTGGCTGCCCCCGCTCTCCCTGGCAGCCAGGCACACCACAGGCTCTCAGCCACCCCTGGCTGCACGGGGCAAAGATCACAATGCTATCTTCAAGAGTAGATGTTGTTTCCACAGGTTGGATGCTGGGGACACCATGGCCTGGTCTGAATCTGTGGATACAGTACTAGCCAATAAAGGTAAGAAGTGATGGGAAAATAGATGTGTTTTTAAAACCTGTGTCATCCTGTTTGCCAAACATTTCTGCCAGGTTTTCACGCCGCTCTCCAGTTCAGCTCCCCACGTGCACTGAACCAACCAGAGCTGCTGTCCTGAAAGGTTTGTCCAAGCTGCAAACACAATATAGCTTCTGGCCAGAGCTCACGGGCAGGCAGAAATGCTCTGAAAGAGGTTTTTATTGAGGTAACTGCTAAATTCCCCTTACAATGGTTTCATTTTTCATATATTTTTACATAAAAAACCCACAAAGGTTTTCTCAGGTATTCCTGTTCCAAAGAAATATGCGTGTTGTGTAGTGACTTCCAGTCAAACAAAAAATGACATATCTGAAGTCACTTCTAGAAATGCCATTTCTGCAGACCTGACACCACAAACCACAGGCAGCTTGGAGATTTCCTTGCCCCTGCCCCATTTCCCTGCAGTAACATTGTGGCCTGGACCCTGCGGTGCCTCCACGCTCTTCTTGGATAGTATTAACTTGACTAACACAATTAAATTTGGGTACTGTCAGCTTTCTTTTCTCAGAGCTTGTGATTTGGGTTAATTTTAAAGCAGTTTTTTCCAAACAAACTTCATTTGTTTCATTTTTTCCCCTTCAAAGTGAAAAAAAAAAAAAAAAAAAAAAAGGAACAAAGAAATAACAACAAGTCCATCTTTTATACAAGTCTTAATCTTTCCTTGCAGGGAGATGGAAGCACCACTTAGGCAGGGAACCTCAGCTGTGCGGGGAGCACACCAGCACAGTGTGACCTACATTTCTGCTTGCTTCTTAACCCCGGGCTCAGCCTCAAATCTCTGTTTTCCCAGCCACTACAAATCCTCTTGAAGACCAAAACCTCCAGGATCCCCTTTTAACAAATGTATCAGCGCTAAAGAGACCAAAGCACAGCAGGCAGCTGTTGGGAGCAATCCTTGGCCGGCAACTCACCGAAAAACTCTCTTAGTCCCCTTATCAGCACTATAATTTTATCTCCTATTTATTTCCCCTGCAGCAGCTCCTCAAACCTGACTGCTGGCTGACATGCAAAACAGCAGCAGATACATGGGTTACACTGAATATACACAGCATAAAAGTATATATACACATGTACACACACACACACGTATAAATTGCACTGGTCTTGCAATTCTCCTCCACCCACTATCTCATGCATTTCCCCCAGAGGGCCTGGCAGCTTTTCGGACATTTTTGAAGTCAGAGTTCAGCGAGGAGAATGTGGAGTTCTGGCTGGCCTGCGAGGACTTCAAGAAAACCAAATCCTCCACCAAGATTGCCTCAAAAGCCCGAAAGATTTATTCTGACTTTATACAAGCTGATGCTCCAAAGGAGGTAAAGAGCTTTTTCTCTGTGTGCTTTGGGTACTCAGGATAGGGATGAAGTGGAAAGTTCAGATCCAGACCTCAAGGAATGACAGAAAATACAATTCCACCTGGCTGTAACTCCCATTTTCATGTCCATTATTTACCAGATAGGAAACATTTTGTGGAACTCTGTGAAGCAAAGACATCATGGTTTACACTCTTCATTCTTCACACTGGGAATAAGTTTACCTCACCTTCTGAAATTCCTACCTGAAGTTTTAAGGAAATTTATATTCAATATAATTTGTTTTCTCTAACCATTTCTCATAATGCAGTAAGAACCATTTCTTCTGTATTTTAGGTACCAGAGTATTGGTAGGTTATTGATTGCATTTGTTTTTTTGTATAGGTATTTTTGACATGATGAGAACACAAAAAATTTCCATCACAGAATTCAATTTTATCATTATTTCAAAAAGGCTTACTGTGAAAGAAGAAATTGTTTATTAATCTTTACCCATTTTCTGCACTTCAAACTTTTACACTGATGTTTTGCCTTTGCCAGCAAGAGTACTTTAAATGTCCCCATGTCTTACACATGATTGAAATCTCTTATTATTGTTAAGAACCAAAAAATCTTTACAAAATACATAGGGCCAAAATCTAAAATGATGCTGAGTACTTTCTCTTTTAATTTACTCTTTGATTATCAGTACTTCATAAGATTTGGTTTGGCAGAAAGATGAGATAATCAAAAGCAAGTTTTTCCCTGCTATTTTTCAGTGATGCCATCTTTTTAAGAGCCAAATAAAAGGAAGAATTCAGTCTGCTAGAAAAGGAAGGGATGAGCTTCCTGTTTATTTGCATCAGTCAGGTTATTTGGGAGGAAATTCAAATGCAGACTGTGTCCTGTACACAAACAGACCTCAGCTTTCCAACTGACACTGGTTTCATGCTCCTTTCTTCCTACAGATTAATATTGACTTCCATACCAAAAACGACATCTCTGAGAACATCTCTGAGCCCACCCTCAGCTGCTTTGATGCTGCTCAGAGCTCAGTCTACAGCCTCATGGCAAAGGACTCTTTCCCCAGGTTTCTGAGGTCAGAAGTGTACATGGAACTGGTGAAGAAGCACCAGGACAGAAATCAGAAGAGATGGCTCCCGTTTCTGTGAGGAAAAAAACTGAGGCTTTATGAGTTGATAATGTCTCCCATTGCAATTCAGTACAGATAATTATTAATTATTAACGTGACTGCAGAAGCCACATTCCAGAATCACCCATGCAGGCTTGTTTTTAAGTACAAAATGCACATGATACTTTCTAATAGCAGTAGAGCAATATTCAGGTAGCAGGATGGAATTTGCTAGACACTTGAGCTACATTCCTAATAAAAAAGTTTGCCATTGTTATTCTTTTGCACTGTTTGCTTCATTTTGCAAAGAGATTTGACATTTTTAAAGCAGAATGTTTTGGTTTTCTTGTTTGCTGTTGATTCCTCTTTAGAAGTATGGCCTCAAAAATAAATCCCTTTCAGGGGACTTGAATACATTTACTCTTTCATTTGTCATCTTATTTGTAGCTTGCAAAAAATTTTAAATCCTCTTTTAAACATGTTATATACTGATTCAAAACAGGAGAAGTAGAAATATGGTCGATAACACACTATGATAATATTTAATAAATAGGCAGCTGCTTCCTAACAAATGTTCTTGGCATTCAGAGTGAATGAATGTTTCATAATACAGCTGTCTTCAATAAGAAGGTCTTCAAATTTCCTTGTGTTAATTTATTTTTTTTATTGAAAAGCCTAATTTATTAATTGCATAGGCATTTTGGCAAAAAACCAAACCCCGACTGAGTAAGTCTTCCTTTGTACATTTTCAGTTAATCCATTTTCTTTGCTTTTCCAATGTATCAGTGGTACTGTCCCCATGTACTCACGAAGAAATAATTTCATTGTTACCAATGAAATTTATTTACCAATTTAATTTCAATAAAACACAGCTAAGAAGAAAAGTAGGCATAAGAAACAGTTTTAGGCTGTGAAGTAATCATGTAAATCAGGATTTAGTCATGGTGTTATCTTTCAACCAGCAAGATATGATTGGAACCTGCAATCTTCAGGTGTCTACAGATGCACACACTGATCAAATTCACTGCTCTTAGAGGATTTATTGCATATATTTAGATGAAGGGAGGAGCTATACCATGGTATTGAAGTAAAAATACTTTAAACCATATGGGGAAGGAATAATCTTTGCTGTGGAAAAGAATTATAAATACAAGAGACAGCAATAAGATTTTTCAAGAAAAAAAAAAAGTCTTCAGTTTGAATTTGATGCTTTTCAGCTGCTATAAATCTCCAGGAATCTTTTCCTGTTTGGAGCTCTGCTCATACCTTCTACACATCACCACATCCTCTGTGCAAAATATCCTTTCTATTTTATCAAACTACATCAAGGAACCAATTCATTTAGACCATAAAGGATATTAAGTAGCCTGAAAGCCTGCATACACATCCTCCAGTTGTGAACTGAGGTTAAAATCCTGCCACATCTCAAGCAGGTAGGGAAAAAATATCTATTTTTTGGTACCCAACTTTTAGTCTATCACCTAGTTTTAATTTTTGCTGCCTGCATTTATTTTTCTTTTCTTTCTGCCCCAGTACTGGTGGGGCACTACCAGGTGGTTAGCAGGGAAGTGAGCACGATGGCTGAGGTTAAGCTACAAGGAGGATGTGGGCTCCTCTTGCCATCCCGCAGCTGCCGCTCCTCTGGCAGTGACATTTCAGGGGAAAATCGCCACTTCTGCCTGCGGTGGGGCCTCTCTGCACCTGGGGATTTCTGCTGGCTGAACTCACAGCACGGGCAGCAGCCAGGAGGGTCCAAATTATGGCATTTACTCAAAAGTGTAGCAAGCCGTTCGCCCTTCCTACAAACCTGGTTCTCGTTTCCAGAACGGCAAATTCCCACCTAAAGGAAGAAGTGGGATCACGCTGCCTTTCGTAGTAGGGCAAAGTAGAAACCCAAAATTTCTGTGCTACCAATCGTTTGGGACCTAAGGATAAAAAAGTACCTTTGGAAACAGATGGCTGGTTGTGAAATCTCACAATTCTCTCTGTGCCCTTATAAATTTTCACACTTCTGACTTTAGCCCATTGCAGACAGAAAGTGCCAGAATGATGGCTGCCAGGGAGCTCCAGTTCCTGCCCATTTCAAAACACAGCTGAGGAGAAGTTAAAAGCATATTTAAATTGTCAAACATGACAAAAATAATGTGTGCCATTATTCTGATAACTATATAAAAATGGGATCAGGTAGCATAATGTCCACAGGATCAATGGTACAATTGTTGTCAAAATAGGTGATAATTCTTAATATTTTCACATATGACATTAGTTTTAATAATTACACAGTAAAGAACCATGAAGTATTTTAACATATTTTCAATTAATTTAGAATGTTTTTAAGAGAAACGTACAGGAATGGCACTTTTAGGGGACATCCCTGACTCAAGGGTGAATTAACAGTACTAATTCTTTCATAACCTCTTAATGAAAACTTTGGCACTCCTAATTGACAAAGTTAATCAAACTTTTGCTGTTGATCAAGCCTCTCAACATTTTTATTGATCTGTTCCAGATGCTAAATATGAGATGAAACTTGGCAGAATTAAAATAAATGATCACCACAAATCCATACATATCTAAAGGTAATTTGATTGCCATTCACAAGTAATTTTTCAAACCCTCAGGGCGCTACCTGCCTATATCATATGCAATTAAACAAAAACATATTGAAATGGTTTGGAGTTTATCAATCAAGTTTCTGAAAACTTCTGTAATATAACTTATCATTTAAGCATTATAAAAGATCTGCTTCAGGAAGAGTTTGAAAACACCCAGACGTGAAAGATGGGAGGCAGTAGTCTTTATTTCTCTTTATTTCCTAGGTCTAAAACTGCTGCTTCATTCTCCTACATCACCGAAAAAAGGTCACAGCTTAGCATCCAAGCACTGATAATTTGACTTAGGAAAAGGCCAAGCACTGAAGTGTGATTCACAGGATTTAGATTGAACTTTGCCAAAAAAGACTCAATCTTGTTCAGCTCAAAAAGGTAGATTTACCAAAAAGTCCTACCAAATATAAATGAAAATAAAAAATGCAAAGTGAATACCACATCTTAAAAAAAAAAATCCCAATTTCTTCATGCAGTGCCAATCCTAAGGCTCCAACAGCACCTAGACTCAAAGATCCCACCATATCCATCATGCTTACAGCATGACAGTACTGTCCCAAGTTTAAAATTAAAGGCATATAATCTATGTTTTCATTCTATTTATATGTTTTGCATTTATAAAATGCACACAGAAAAATGAAAGGCATGTACATAAAGATAATAAATGCAAATTAGTCCTCAACACAGGACTGATATCAGGACTGTTCTGCAGCCCAGGAACCCAAATTAAAGGCAGACAGGTACACTTTCAGTTGCAGACAGGATTATGTGAGACTCCTCTGTATGTCTTGTCAAAGGTTTGTTAAATTCTGCACATTTCTCTAAATGTTGGAGATGAAAACTCAGTATTTCCTCTTCTGTCAGAAAATTCTCTGCTAAAACTGTAATGCAACAACATACTTGAACAGACACACATAATTACAGGCTTTGCACAAGAATCTCTTAGGCTTTTGTTTGGATCAAGATCCAAACAAGAAAGATTAGAAGGTGGAATTCGTGGAGCAGTGTCTGCTGCAACATAAGACAACCATCACTCTAAGAACCCACATACCCTGTGAAGAGGATTTTCAGTGGGCCATTTTCAGTGCAAGGCTCTCCTGAGGCATTTGGACTGATGTCAGAGTCCAGGGACCTGTCCCTATGGCTCACCAACACCCTGCTCATCCTCTTCCTCCCTGAGCTCTCCACTGGGAAAACAGGGCCCTTCTCACACCACCCTTATTTTCTATATTAAAAACTCTCTCTTGGTGAGATGTCTGTGGGTGATTCTTGACCCAGTTCAGCTCTCTTAGAGGATACGGGTTTTGAAACGAACTTCAGTCATGGAAAGAGGCAGAAACAGCTCCAACAACTGCTGCAATTTATCCAAACACGAACAGCACAGGTGTGGTCAAACCAATCCAGTGAGCAGCAGTTACAAAACATTCAATTTGACAACTTCCCTACATGTGCACATCAGAGCTGGCTCGTGAGTTCCTGTTTTTTATTTTCCCTCTACGCCACACATCTTTAGGGATGCTCCAGCTTGTGAGAAATGGTCTGAATGATGGCCCACGAGCCCGTGGAAGGGCCCCTGCTGACCGCTGTGGGGGTTAGATCGGACACAAGATAATACAATCCAGCCTGAACTAGACATACAAAAGATCCAGGAATTCTGAAGACTACGCACCAAAATTAGCCTTTTTTTACTAAAAAAATCCCTGTGTTTTGGGGCAGAACAACTGCTACATCTAGACTTTACTGCTGTGTCTGAGAAAGGGAAACCTACCACATATAATTTGGCTCCTGCAAAATAAAGGCAGGGGAATTAAATTAATGAAATCACTGTAATATCTTTATTTCTGGATGATAATTACTCTCCCCAGTGCTGGTGGAATTTTAAAGCCCATTATGGATCTGAAAGTGAAGTGTGTTTTCTGCCTTTTGATTTACTGAAAAACAAGGCAGGGAGAAAACCATGAAGAGAGGCGTTGTCACAGTTGTTGACACCAATTAAAGGTCTCATGTAACTCAAGAAGCAGTCTGTGCTCATTAAGAAAAAATGAAATTGAATAATGAAAAAGAGATCCTCACGCATGCTCACCTTCATTAAGTAAATAGTGTGCTGCCTAGGAACGGTAATTGTTTGATATGGTAATTCTGAATTAATTTGAAATACTTATTTAGTAACAGAAAGTGTTTTGGAGAACTGGCAAGTGGTGCTAAAATGATCACTAAAAGCTCTACTTTAAGTATTCTGAAGCTGTTCATTTTGAGAAAAAACACCTCCCAGAAAAGTTTCTTTTCCATTTTTTTCTCAACTTTCCAACTTTTAAAATGTTAGGTGCTGGAAATAAGACTCAGTGTATTATTACGTATTTCAAAGGAGGTCCTGGATGCTTTGATCTTTAGTAAGACAAATGAGTCAATACTAGATCAAATGCTTCCCTGCTTTAGTTTTTTTTATGTTGTTGCTATGGTTTCTAGCTGCAATGTCATAACTTCTCTGCACTAAAAGAGACATTGCCTTTTAATTTTTTTTTTCCTGTATTGCATGGGTTAGGTTATTTGCATATAAAATGAGTAGAGCTGGATTTGTCTCTCAATCCATATCTGTTTCCATTTAGGTTTGCAAGGAGGTTATTTTTACTTCTATGAATAGTTTCCCTACTATGCATAACAGTCCTGGAAAGACAAACAAAAGAAAGTACTCAGTAAAAACTGTAGGGAAAACATTTTTTTCCTAATACAGTGGTTATAACTTACAGGCTCATAAACCAGGGAAGAAGAGGAGGAGGGGAATCCATAAATAAATTGTATCTTGAATAATTTCAAATATGCTGTGCTCCTAAATGTAATGTTTTTGTAGAGGCAATAGAAGAAATAATGAAGCTAAATGATTTGGCATTTTGGATAAAAAAATATGTTGCAGAAATCCCTCCATGACTCCAACTGCATGGGGAATACAGCAAGACAGAATACAGGGAGGTTTCCCAGCCCAGCCTCCCACACTGGTCAATCACCCCAAGGCTAAGCTGCAGTGGATTCACCTTTCAATTCTCAACCAAATTCCAGCAGCAAAAAGACTTTAATAAAAATTATAAAAGACTTTATTAAAATTTTTTATCGCTCCAAGATATAGAATAACTGCAATAGCTACAGGCTAGAGAGTGCTCGGCCTTTAAACCACCACCACACATAAACAATGTTATTAATAGTTACTCTCAGCTGGTTTTAGACATTTCTGCCACTAATCTTGGGAAACACCCAGGGCTCAAGGGGCATTTACTTCCAAATAGATTATATAAAATATAAAGAAAGTGAAGAAGTATAAACATCACAAACTCAAGAAAGATCATTCTTCACGTCCCAGACCAGGGGAAGCTCTTTTGAAAGGCTGAGTTAGTTTGTTATTTAAAGCATTATACCCAATAGAGAAGAAGCATAGGCAAATGCAGGCTGAATGGGCTGACAACAGCAAAACTCTGAAATGCTCTTGACCCTGTAAAGTGACATCACACAAACAAGGAGATGTCAGCCCATGGCATTTTACCCGGTAGGAGGACACTACTGCTTGTAATCCCAGCATTTTCCTGGGTTCTGCACTCTGTCTTCCTGGTCTTTTGCCCAAGCTCCTCTCCATGAAGGGACTGATCTTGCTTCGAGCCCATTTTGAATTTGCACAGTGCTATCACTTTGTCTTGAAGTGCCATCAGCAACTATACAATGTGAATAGTTTCAAATTGATTTGAATTTAATTTCCAGAACAAATGGACTGGATTTTGATCTCCATGCAATCATTTTGCCCGTTGTAATGAGATAAAACAGCATTCGTGAAAAGCTCTTGTACTTATTGGATTTCTTGCCAGACCTGAGCTTTTTAGGGGAATAAAATGAAAAGTGTGGCTTGTTAAATGGCATAAAAGAGGTTTTTGTGACATGATATCTTTTCATGTCAAATGGCAAGTACAACATATTCCAAACTAGACAGACTTATTAATGCTGACACGTTTTACAGCCCCAAATGTTTTTCATTGTTGATAGTGACTCAGTATTGGAAATTATATCTTCTGAGACAGTAATTACCAGAACAAACTGTACTTGGATCATACTTTATACTTCCTGATGTTTATCCCTTTTTCCAGTTATTCTCACCCCTTATGTGGATCTCTCTGCAGTGACAATGCCATTTGCCAGAAAGACATTGGTTTTCATAGAAAGATTGCATTTTGGCATAAATTTTAAAGACAGAATAATTTGATGTTTTAAAAATACGTTTGCTGGTTGCAGTCGCCTTTTAATGTTAATCGTCTGAGCTTGTTCTCCCATTTTTATTAGGACTAACACTTTTTTTTTTGCCATGCATGATGAGGTAGTAAGTCTGTATACTGACCTGAAATTAGAATTAGACAAATGGTGTAGGAGGGCACAAATAGAGAATTGTGGTTTAAAAACAATGTTCCTCTGGGCCCCTAAAAACCTCACCAGGTTTCTGTGAAGTGAATTGATGAAAATAAATGCCTACCACTGTATAACCTAAAAATACATTTTTCAGGGCAACGGTACCTATGGATGCAATAATTACAAAAATAAACCCTTTTGCTTCTTTCTTAAACAAATGAAGTGGTTTGTTTTGTTTACTTTTAGAAGGGGTGGAAATATTAATTAATTTATACTTTACTGTCATCTCTAGAGGCAGAGTTTTATGCATAGGAATTGTCTGATGGACTCCAATTTCCAAAGGGTTGCTGCTCACCAAATTGTTTACAGAGCACAAAGTGTTCACAAAGCGTTACAAAGCTTTGTGGTCTGTGCTACAAAATTGCCTGGGTTTATCGTACAAGAAAATTGTATCTCACATCTTATTTCTGTAATACATTTCAATATTATTTTCTGTTACTATCCATTTTTTCAAAATTGAGTATTTCAAACTAACCGAGGGATTGATCTTTTGTTGACAGTCCGTATGAACAAAAGAGAAATGACAAAAGGAATTTTAGCCCACTAGAGATCTCTTAAATTCTTCAATTATATAAAAATGAGGGAAATTCATATGCAAATTGAATCCACTGGCATTAAAAAGGGAGGTGGGTACAATGTAATTGCAGAGAAGCTGCACAGAGGCAGCAGGATAATGACAGAGAAATATAAATGCTTTATAATGCTTTATAAATGTTAAGCCAATATAATTGAGGGAAGACAGCTTGGAATGCAGCCCCTCAGGCAGGTGATAGCTCTTGCAATGTTCCTGAAAGACGTTGTGTGCCTCAGTGAAAGAACATGTTTATTCACATGTTTGTATTAACTCTCACCAAACCCATCCATCTGAACCCATAGATAACATTTGTACAATGCCCTTTAGGTCTCAATGAGAGTACAGAGTCCAGAAATTGAATTAGAGGGGCATGGCCTTGCATTAAGAACAACCCACTGAGCTTTGCTTCAAGGATCGAAAGCAGTCCAGATGGATCTGAACATACAGACCCACACACAGTCCTAGAATTCATTACATGTCTAGAATGCTGCAGTCTGGAACTATTTAGGGCTCATTTCTTTTTCAAAACCCGATTAGCATGCAACAGGCAGAGAACTGGTGCTATCTAAAATTTCGGTACATTGGCATTTTGAAATCGGAGGCACCTCAGTTATCTGAGAGATGCAGGAGCTCAATGACTGGGTAATTAGGGCTACAGAGGTTTGATTTATGAAGAAACATTAAAGAGAAGAGCATAAATACGGTGTCTCAGTCAAGGAGACGTGAAGCATGAATGTTAAAGTCGCACAAAACCAAAGGACAGGATGCGTCTTGTCACAAGGAACGTGATTGAAGGGACTGCAGGGACGGGCTCACAGCTCCATGATACAGAGCCTTTTAAAAGATTTTCTGTGCTGATTCCAAGGAAAGGACAGAATTCCCGTGACACTGGATACTCAGATACAGACCAGAGGAGCAATCCTCACTGGCACAGCTGCTGGACTTCCACCACTAAAGAATTCCCTTCTGCCCGTACTCCAGCTGGACACTGACCCCACCTGACACGAACACCAAGCTGGTGCTCAATTCCCAGACAGCAAAACCTCCCAGGCTTCTTGCTCCCCTGGCACTTAAATATCCTGGCATTTTCAGGGGAATGTCTTTGCACAGTCCAGGCACAGCTGCCCTTAACTGAAGAAATGGAAAACATTAGAGTGGCTAACACAGAAGAGAAAGAAGGTGGAAAAATCAAGACAGACATCAAAATTAATTCACTTATTTAGGCAGATATAATTCTTAGGAAAACACTAACCTGCTTAACTTTTAACACCTAAACAATCCATCTTGCATAATTACGGCAGGAGAGCACATTGCAAACATTGGTGCCCTGTTAAATTGGTGCTGTCAGACAGACCCAGCTGCTGGTGCCTTCATAGGAGCAGTTCCAAGTTCTGCAGAGAGCCCCTCTGCAGCCCTAAAGGGCATTATCTTCAAATAAAGGCATCTTTTTGCATCCACATCTCTTCTACGTTGCACCTCTACCAAGAAAATAGTTGCTTTAATACAGAAATGTCAAAATCTTATAAAACACGGTGGTACCACCTTGTGGCAACTTTATAGATAGCTCTGTTGGCATTAAGACTGAATGACTTTTGAAAATAAAATTATAACAGCTAGCATTTGTTCTCATTAGAGTTTTGAGCTGTGTTCTGAACCATCTGCATCCTCCTACCAATTAGAATACCTAACATTTGAAACAAATTTTAAATGTATTTCAGTGAATGCTGGATATCAATGTTCCAGCACTATTTAAAATCACATATATATAGATACATACAAGCCTCTTTTCGAGGCAGCACGATGGGAGAAGCCACCAGGCTGGTTTGTCAGGTAGGACTGACAGCTCAGGAAGCTGCTGAGAGCCTGCAGGGATCAGCAACACGAGAAGGAACCACCAGAGGGGCCCAGGTTGCCCCTGCTGTCTCATGGATTTGCAAGGAGAAGGAAGCCAGTATGAGGTACAGAGGGGTGACACAGGGAAGACAGCAGCTTCTGCTCTCATGATTAAGATTAGAGGATAGCATGGAAAGATCTGGAAGGTGAACAGATGTGTAACTGAGCTGCCATGGTAAATATGAGCTTTTGAAAAGAAAAACGCAGAAATCCAGATGCTGCTAAGTGAACTGGAGGCATCAGACTGGAAAAGCATTGATTTTAGCTGACCTGGCTGGGCCAGCAGCAGATTAGCTCCTCTGTACCCTTCTGCTTTGGAATCTTTTTAGAGACTCCAAAGTATAACAAACAATACTGTTTCCAGGACCTTTTGGGTTGCCCCTCCCACAGCCATCCTCTTTTGCACATCACTGCGGGAAATGAGATTTCTTCTCTTAAACAAGACAAACCATCTGTTTATGCTTTGCTTGAGGACTGTCTCAGGGTATTGAAGTTTGGGGACAAATTCATCTCTTACAGCTTTGACTGATTTGAAAACACAGAGCAGGAAGGAGAACTTCTCGTGTTTGAAAACGGGAGTTCTCAGGTTGTTTATTATGTGTACAAGGAAGCTCTGTGTTTTTTCAAATTAATGCTTCAAATATGAAGCAGCTTGCCACATCCCAGCTTAAACTCAGATGTGCTTCTGTTTCATTCACAACTGTAAGCACCAGTTCAGTGTAAAAAAGATTAAAAACTGGCACAGAAATTTGGCATGAATGACCCAGTTTGAAGCCAGGGCTTTGGTGTCCACAAGGGTTCTCCAGCATCCTGCCTCTCAGTTCCCAGCTGAACCCCCAAGGGAGAAGCACTGCCTTATGCACTGCAGCTTTTGATTCAGGTTAGCAATGAAATACGAAAATGCAAAATAATTTTAAGTTTGGGCACAGCGTGAGGCTACAATACAAAGCAAGAGAAGAAGTGAACAAAGGCTCTTACACCCTCTCAAGAACATCCTCTGTCTAGGCACCTTCCTGCCACACTTTCTAATCTCTCCAACCCCGTGCCTGTGTTACCTCTCTACCTCAGATTTAAAGAGATCACAAAAGAGTGCCAGCGTGCCCATTAGAGGAGTAAACCCCCTTTCTCCTGAAGCACTCAGATGGATACTGGTTCCTGCCAGAAAAATCAGATGTGTACTTTTGACTATTTCTCTCACTTTTAAAAGCTGCCCTTTAAAGGCTCACACTAGTGTGTTACCAGAGCTTCCCAGCCTGTCAGAGAGTAAAACATTTTTCCACTAAGTAGGCACTTATGTACCTGGGACATGCGTTTCCAAACTCTCCTGCATACTCTATAAGGCAATGTTGATTGTGACCTGTCAAATAACCTTCCCAAATATCCATCATTTATGGGAGCTATAAGCCCGTGCCTTGATGTTACATTAAATAACTCGTAACTCATGGCAAGAGGAGCAGCAGGAAGGGAAGATATATCCTGCTAATTAAAGAAAGGTTTCTTAAACAGTTTCTTTAACCTCTACACACTAAGCACCCATTTATCATTCTGTGCTTGTAACAGACCACGTCAGTGTCCTCTCCTCAGGAAAGAAGGCCAATTCAGAACGTGTTTAAACACGTGCTCACCTCCCAGCTGGTGAGCAGAAAGTCAAGTCCTCACTGAGAAAGCCTGAGGAAGAGAGGGAACGTTTTGAGAAAACACAGCATTTTTGGGTTGGTTTTTTTTCCATGCTACAGAATGGGCTGAATACTGTCTCAGTAGGTTGGGTAAGGAAGTTGTAAAACACCATGCACAAACCATCTGCAAAGTGGGGCACAGAAAGGTGGCAGGGACACAGAATGGGAGGAAGCTTTCCTCAGATATTCCTGTAATAGTGAACATTTTTTGCTCTCAACTTATTTGTACCTCATTCATCAGCAAGACCCTTATAAGTTCAGACCCAGCAATATGAATGAACAATCAGAAAAAAATTCTGTTTCTATATGTCAAGGACAGGGTTTTTCAACAAAAGCTTTTTGATGGGAAAATGATGAGCAAACCCTAGATTCCCTAAATAAAAAAAAAGTATGTTTCAAAAGGGTTATCATGAAATTTTCTCAGGAAAAGGTTGGAGGAGAAAGAACAAAAATTATTTTCTTCATGACTGCAACATTTCCTCCCTCATTTGGAAATAACCAGTGATTTACAAGCTAAGCTGGGAGGTGTGGAGGTGCTACAGAGCCCAGGACAGCTATCTCAAGTCTCCCTCACTCCAGCGACTGCTTATCTTGTGACTGAGGGGTGTCTGTCTGACTGGTGCGGGTTCATCTGTGAACACAGTTTCAGTTCTGGTTTTGGGTATTTTTAAAGCCAAACCCTTTGTCCCCAAAGTTCCCATTGCCCCCTCTTGCCTTTTTTCTTGATTTGGAGTACTTTGGTTTTTGAGGTCCTGATCCCACGCCTGTCTCGGCCCACAGGGGGTGAATGTTGCTCAGCCTGGGTGTGGACTTATGGTCTCATGTGCTTTTTTTGGTTTGTCTGACCCGGGGGAGGGTGATGGAGATAGCACTCTGGCCCACATTTGAGCCTCTCCATCTATATATAGATGTATACTCGTGATATTTCCACAACTGTATGGTTTGAGGGCCATCTCAAAAAAACAGAAAGAAGGTGGTGACTTGCATGGAAAGTTTCTGCCGACGTGCCCAGCCTGAGTCATCCTGCTGTGTTCCCCTCCTCACCACTCCTGAGCTGCCCATCCTGACCCAGCCTGGGGCACAATCCCCTTTGCTGCTTAAAGATGTCTCCTTCTTAGCCTGGAAGTAAATCTCTAACTACAGCACCCACAACGCCATTTTTAAGAAGCTGTTGTGAGAACCCTGGAGCCAGTGCAGCCTGTTTTCTCCGTGGAAACTCGTGTCTTCTATTCTTAGCACCACAAAGTCTCACCCTGCTGCCACCTACCACCTCACCCTTACATAAGGTTCCATTCCTTGCACCCACAACCCTTCTGTTTCACACCTCCTCTCCCCCGCTGCCTGCAGACCTCTGGCAAGGCGAGAGCAGCAGGAGGTTCAGAGGCACTCAGGCCTCAGTGACCCAAGTCACTCAAGCACGGGCACAAAAATAAAACAAACACAAAATGTACCGAGGTTTAAAGGGACACAAAGAACAGTAGTTTACAGAAAAGTGGGCTCAGACAAGCCTAAAAGGTTTTTTTAAAAAAATTGAAAGTTTATATTAGTTACCAGCAGAGGACAGCAAGGCTTTACACATGCAGAGAGACTGATTTGCTTCTCTGCCCTGGGAGAAGAGACCGGTCGGTGTTTAGACATCCTTGGGCTAAGGCTTCCAAAGAGAACGAGTCAAGAGTGCACATAAACATGCTCCAGGAGCAAAAACCTCCTGAGATGTGACTGAGCTGTACATCTGGCACAACTATTGCATCATCTGGATACTGAAAGCCTCAGTTCCTAAAGCTGCTCGCCTTCAGGACCAGGCTCAGGTTCAGCCAGAACTGTAGGATGACAACAGTAAACACCTGGAGTACAAATCACAAGGCTCAGTCTTAGGTTAGAAATACAACACCCTGTTTTACTTCACCAAAATACCCAGAAGGAGATTAAATTTTTTTAAAATTAAGGCTATTTAGTGCCATTTTACATTCTGAATGGCTTCCTACTTGCCCTCAATTGCTATTTCATAAGGGCAGAAACTGCAAGTTTGGTGTCACAGCTGACAGTTCTCTACCTTCAAAATTTTGAGGTACATGCAGTGACAGTATACACCTATATTTAGGCAGCTGCCTCATACCCTCTGGCTCTTGGGATGAGGAAGAAATTTTGAAATGCATGCAGTCATTTCTGATCATAGCTGTTCTTTTCCATGACTTCATGGTCCACAAGATTTAATGACACTTTATCACCAAGGAATGACAACGTTTATGTACTCCCCCATCACAAACTAACAGAAACCTCCACTATTGTGTCTTGAAAAATCAGAGCAAGAGATTTCTTCTTTAAAGGAATAGAGAAAATCAAGGAGTCTTCTTTTCAACCTTGGCAAATAAGGAATGTCCTTTTTGAAACACTCTCATTATGACATTTTTATCTTGTTAAAAATGTTTTCCAAAAACATGAACTACTCTACAAAATCTCAAAATATGGGAAAATTAACGAGACCATCTCCAAATGCAATACAGCATATGCATGTCCATGCCAAATGTGATTAGGGAGTTCATTTTTGTACTTTGATTATTCACACAGAGAGGTATTAACATGCTTGCATATCAAGTGGGACATAAACACCATCCCATACCTAGTTTTGATTTCCATGTATTAAAACCATCACTTCCAAATTTTAAAGGCTTACAGAAAGAACCAGAACTGGGGCCCAGTTATCTCCTTGCCAGTAAAGAAACAAATAAATTAATCTATTTAATTTGTCATGGAACAGATCAACAAATAACATCATCACAGCCTAGAATAGAAATTGAAATACAAAAGCAAGACCAGTTCAAACTAGAACAAGACACTTTTTAATGACAAGACCATATTAAGACATAATAGATGGGTACTAAGCTCTAAATCCAAACTGGATAGCATTCTGAAGAAAGTTTTACTTGCACACAATTGTAAGGCTTTTATTTTGCAGCACGTCAAACCAGGTCATCAAGGTCTTTTAGGGCTTTAAAAACCTTTGAATGTACTCTATGAATTTATTTTCCAGGTGTTTTTTGTCCCTCGAGTCTTCTCAATACTTCTGTGATCTGACACCTAGACTCACTGTAAAGTCTGCTATAAATCCCATGAACTTCAGAACTCCTCACATGGACTTCAGAATCAGCAGAACCAGTTGCTGGTTTATTGCTATTTATGAGGTACATTAAATTGCAGCATTGTGCCTGGCATCTGCTTTCCCCTCAGTAAATCTTTCTTCATGCAAGCTGAGTGTACCAACATTAATCAACTGGTGCTCAAAAAGAGAGAACACAGAACACCCTGGCTGTTGGACATTTACTCTATTACACACTGGTTGCTATTAACAGCTAGAAACAGTCTTAAACTCCTGGCAGTTGCATTGTTTCACTGTCAACAGGATTTGTAAGAACATGAAAATCATGCCAGTGATTAATGACCTTGGTTAGGGAGCATTCCTAGAATTACATTTTTGCAGATCCCAGTGAAGTCAGTTGAAGGTCTGAGGGCTGAATAGCTACAGGAAGAGAACCAGGGGATTTTATTGCTTAGAGGCTTTATCTTATCTTTCCCTTGTTATCAGAAGAATGAAATTAAACTATGGGATTAATATGAAAGTACAGAAAGATGACCAGGTTATGGTGCATTTAAAATGGGAATGCATATGAATGCATCTAAATTTTTAAAGTTCACCTACAAATGGAGTCACAGTTCTCTGAACTAGGGCAGTCTTGTCCCCATTGTGTCTAATTTAAAAATAATAAAAAACCCCCAAGCCACAAACATCAACAATGACTGGCATTTCCTCTAAACATTTACATAGTCTTGTCCAAAGCAAAATTTCATAAACTTGATTGTGTCTACACATATTCATAAGACTAAAACCCGTATCAATTCAGTGTGCTGAGCATCTTTTCTCAGCCCTTGGTATTACTAGGGGCAGATGTTTCACAGGTACTTCTGCAAGTCTGTGCATAGGAAATGCTTTATATACCCTTCCCTGGGGTTTTGGGCCTGGCAAACATTATAGGGAGGAGAAGGAGAGACATTCCAAGGCATCTGTGACTTGGTGAATGTGTATTTTTTAAACCTTTCTGTACTTCTGTGGGGAGGGAGACATGAGAAACTTAGGAGGGAGGTATTAGCTTTCAAGTCCGAGAACTGATACTGCAGTGTTTTAGTCTATCCTTTTCTTGAAATTATTGATTTGTATGGACACTCAAAATGTATTGATCAGCCTAAATTTCCTTTTATACTCTTGTATAAATATTTGTCAAAAGATCTCACCTTTTTCCAAACAAAAAGTGTGGGTGGAAGTAGATGGGGCTCTGTAGACGGAGCTTGGTGGGGCAGTGGCAAATATTTTCTTCATTTTGTGATAGGAGTAAAATCCCCTTTATCCTTTGTCTACATTTCTTTGGTTTTTCATTAACTATTTTGATTAAAATGTTTCACTTTCAAAAGAATTTCTTCCCACACTGAAGTGGTATTAGGGGGACTTCATGATGTTTTTTGGCAAATATTATTCAGGTAAAAAAAACCAAACCAAACAAACCTAAACCTCCTCACCGTCTCCATGGTCTACACAGACACAAGTTACATCTCACTGCACAACTAAACGTCACAGACACTGGAATCACAGAAGTTTAAACCAAAAACTGATCAATCATACTTTCTTTGATAAACTCTCCTTCGTGTTCATGAATGACAAGTACATGATGGAGCTTGGGCTCATAGTTGCAATACCATAATTGATGCACCTTAAAGAAATGTCATTTAAATATATTGAAAATCTTTCAGAGTCAGGCTTAGAATCTACTTCATCCTCAGATCCAAATACTAGAATAACTGAACTAGAAATTCATTTGACCAGGACTTTAAAAGATGCTAGAACCTTTCTTTCTCAGAATTAACTGTTGTAATATTTGTTAAGTCAGTCATTAACACTTGAATTATGCATACTGCAAATACACACTCTTTAGTATCTAGCATGAACTACAGTCCACTACACTATTAATAAACCTAAGAGTATTTTTTTTTCTCTTTGGAAAACGACTTACCACATAATTAAAAAAAAAATTACATCTTTGGTGTTATGAAGGTCAATGAAATGGTGTGAACATGTGCTGTCACTCTATTCACGTGGGAAGGGGTTTATAAACGTTGATTTAACAAATAAATTGATTGATTTGATGCGTTCAGTTAGATAAATAAATAGTTTCAATAGGTAAACACTGGTTTGGTCATATGAGGAGATGGTGCGTAAGAGCGGGCTGGGGTCTGTCTGGCAGGAGCCTGTGGTTATGTGGGATGGGCGCCTCGAACGCACTTCTTCAGACTTCTTGTCCCCAATTTCCTTTTTCCTGTTTGGTCTCCCCTGAAATGGGGCTGGGTGGAAGTTGTCTGCTTTCGTTTTTAAAGGCTGACTAATCAGCCAGCGACTGGTCTTACTCATTGCACTCCTTGTTCATAACCTCGTGGTGAGGTTTGCAAAAAAGCTGTGTAGGCAGAAGAGCTCCAGGACCTCTGATATTCTGCTTTACTGATGGGACATGGCAACAGCATGGAGGAAGCATAGGCTGCCCACATTCACCTCTTAAATAAGGCACTGGAGGGTGTAAATTAAGGAAAGCAATAGCTGTAGTCATGTTGTATGTATCTCAAAGTTGTAGAAAAGGAAACAACGGAGAAAAAAAATACTTTTGTGGTTTTAATTATCTGACGAGCAACAAAGCAAAAAGAGAAAACACACTTTAAAAGGCATTCCCCAAAATCAAGGCAAAGGAGTGTATTGTGAGTGGTGATGCAGGGTCTGTCTGCCTGAGGCTGCCAAAAGTCTGTGTGCATTGGCTGTTCATACTCTGAGCAAACCACTTCCAAAAATCCAGTCAAACCCAGGCCAAGTACCTTTGACAACCTCATAAAACCTATTAATTCACTTCAGATCCACATTAAGTTGAATTAATAGCCTTTTGAGCTCAGCATTCCTGTCCCGGGTTGGACATCCACATCCTGAACAAAACCAGCTCATAGCTCAGGGGCTGTGTGAAACTCAGAGATAGAAATATTCTGATAGTAAAACCCAAAATCAGTCTTTGCTTACATGAAACTATGCCAAAATTCATTTTACATCTTCTCCTTAACAAGCTTTTTGTTGGATCTGTATTGTTCCACTACCTGCAGCACATCTGCTGAATCCCACACAAATCCTTTTCTTCCGACTTCTGTCCTTGCCCCTTCACTTATGGACAGCCAGTACAGGTGTAAGCACTCTCCACTTTTTCATTCATGTCTACAAGTGATGCCAGGTTCTGCCTTCCTTGCAGGGATGTACAGGATCTAAGGCTGTGCCTCCATTCCCTCACAGTGCCTCAGGCACACAGTGGGAAGACAAGTTCCTCCATGGCTCACAGGAGAAACATTCCATGCTTGCCAAAGGAGCCCTCCAGCGTCTAAAGTGTATGGAAACAGGGCCAAACCTCTCTCTGTATTAACAAGGAATGGCAAACAGTTACCAAGTTAGAAAAAAAATTGATTCTTTTTTATGCTACCCATAAAAATTGATAATTATTGAAGAGCTTAAAATCCCTTCCCCTGTAAGTGAATAACATGGCAGCCGATGCTTACACCCGGCTACTCTAAATTTAATTATCCCTCAATATAACATCACTATTCTGTTTTTCAAACCTCTAGTAACAATGACAATGTTGGCTGGTTGTTATTTTCTTCCTCTCTGATATTACTTAAGAGACTGAATTATTTTTGTGAATGCTCAGAAAAAGACTGCTGGAACACTCAGGTCACACAGTCCCTTTATCTCTCATATAGCCCCTGGAAATCTTATTTTATAAACTCAGTAGGAAGGACAGAAATTAAGTGGAACTAGAGGCAACTACTCCTTGCCTCATTTTACAGGTGTCAACAAAAAGATAAAAGGCTCCACTCAGTGATGTATTGACACCTGACACCCTACTACATAGCACAGGATCTTCATTCATCACTTCAGGACACCACAGGGCTGCCACAGGTGCTGGGTCATACCTGCTGGTGCTGCCCAAACTTTCCAGATACCCTGCTCTGTCTCACATGGGAGCAGACACCCTGCCCCAGTGGCTGATGTGAACCCAACAAGAGCAAGTTTTGCTCTAACTCACACAGGAAATCCATGGCAGACGCAGGAATTAGAACTGGTTTACTTAAGTCTCAGCCCAGAACTATGTGACCTCTGGTACTGCTGCAATGAAACTTGTTTAAGCAGATCACCCCTTTTTGGTGGTGAGAAACTGCCTCTGTTTAACACATGCTTTAACACCAAAAAACCCACACTCTATCTTCCAATCACTTCACTCAGCTATTTTTGTACCCAGCAAGTTGATGTACTTCCTTCTCCTGCTCTGTCACGTCCTGTTCTCACTGCTGCATCAGTAAATAATGCTGATGTGTGACCAACACACAGATTAAGCCCCACTGAACTCTAAGTTGCATATCTGCCAATCTAACACTGCAGCACCACACATGCAGCGTGCTCTCTGGCAGGGAAATTGGGGCCAGCAGATAGCAGGGAACTTTAGCTTACAAATAAAACCAGACAAAATGTATTTGAATTCAAAATATAAAAGCTTAAATTCATTTAATTATTTTGAAGTGGCAAGCTGGTCTGCTTTCTTCCCTCATGTCTGCACAAGGCCACATTGTCACCAATTCCAAATGTGTTTAATGAGCTCTGATATTTAGACAGGTTCACAAGGCAGTTTGTGTAAGAATCTCCACTTTTGGATACTGCCTTCTTCAGAAAACTTCAAAGAGATTACAGTTTAAAGAGAAACTCTATCAAAATGCACACGGGTTCAACTTTTGCAGGCCCAAGGCCCAAAGAATTCAGCATCTTCACCATTTTTAGTTTGTTTGCTTTGGTTTTTTTTTGTTTTAAACCTGTATCAGTGGCGTCAGGAGTGTCCTGTGTTACACAAATAAATAAGAAGCAGTAGTCCCACTAATACGCAACGTACCTTTTTGCATTGCAAATGTAGACTGATACGCATGTTGGGACTTAAGATCAATATGCTCCAGAACAGAGTGTCCAAACTTTGCTGTAATTTTGTTAGTGTTTGCGTTTTTGGTTTGTTTGGGGTTTTTTTTGTTGGTTTGGTTTTGTTGTTTGTTTTTTTTTTTTTTTTGTTTGTTTTTTTGAGTAAAACTTCAGCAAAAAAAACCCCCAGATAAATGTTCTCTATTATGTAGGATATACGTCTATATAAATAACCAACAACTAACCAGAACTCTGCATTAGATAAATTACACCCTTGGCAAATGGGCTGGTTAACATGTTAAAGTAAGAATGCTTGCATGGTATTTACTCAAAATTGCTCGTGTTTAAGAGAAAAACCACCACTATCAGCCAGGTTCAACAGTGATCAGGGAATCACTGAGATGGATTTTTGACAATGAACCAGAAAATTTATCTCAAATTTTGTTGGGAGAGTTTTCTCATTAATATAGGTGCAACTCAATGAAGTATCGTTTTAAATTAGATTTTTTAAATTAGATACACTGAAAGACTCCAAGTCTGTCTACTAAGAATGATGAATAAACTTCCTAATGCTACTCCAGCAGTATCACAGATTTCTTAGAGATCCTTTAATCTTTCTTAGATCCTTTTATCTGCTTTTGAAATAAGATCAGTTCTTTTCAATGTCAGGGTAAGCTCACAACAGTCACTTATTTGTACTTACATCTTACATTTCTGTGAATGCTGCATAAAACTTCCTCATCTGTCTCTGTGATATATTGTGCAATAAATTAATACTCAGCAGAAATACCACCAGAGGCAGGCAGACTCATTTATGTAGAAGGAAGTAAAGAAGGGGAATGTCACACTGCTAGACAGGTGCTGTGTGTATGTGACAGATTTTCAAGTTTATTCCAAAGAATCCTGGCATTGGGTTTGTCCTAAATCTCAGGTATGCCCTCCCTAGCACATCTTGTCAGCTTTTGCAGCAATGAAATCAGCTGCCTTTGAAAAAGGCTGATAAACATTGCCCAGACAGAGGAAAACCACTCATTCTGAAGTGGTTTCCTTCTGCCAGCCCCTGGGGAGAGAAACTGCTGATGCTCTGGTGGCCACAGCTGCTCCAGGTGTTTCTGAGAGTCAAGCACCATCCATGAGAGGAATGCCTTAAAGCTCTGGCATGAATTCTGGAGCAAGCAGTGCATGCTGGGGTTTCTCTATCACCCCTGAAGCCAGTGTACAGTAATGAGCTCTCACTGCCATCCTCAGAAGATCGAGGAGTTTAAAACAGTCTTTTTTTTTTTTTTTTTAATATTCTGAAACATCACTTCACACATCCTTGGCAAGTTTTGCATTTGGGACAGTACGGAGCTTTCATTGCTATTTTCATGGAAGATGAAGTTTCAAGCTGAACTCTACTATCAAATTTAGGGAGAAAAATCAATGTGAGAGCTTTTTTTTTCCCTCTATTGCCTTGAGAAAGTAGAGGGTTGGGACTCATTCCACAGCACAGTAGCAGACTGTATGGGAAAAATATCCTCTTACTCTTTCAATCCTTTGCTTTTTTCTTTCTTGCCATCATCCTGATATTCACATGCAGCACTGCCAGAGAGAGGCTGAGCTGAATGGTCTTGAGCACTGAAGAGATGCTTCACAGAAAGAAGAAAATGAAAAGAAAAAGTTGATGATCTAATGGGAAAAGAATCCAGATAAACTACAGGTCCAAAGTGATATATAAAAAGATACTATTTTTAGGCAATTATGCTTCTTTGTCTTGACATCAGCCATCACTATGTTTCTTGAAATTGCAAGCTGCATATACAGTACTGAGAAATCAGGCAAGAAATCCCTATTTCTTTATGTGTCCAAGGCATAACACAAGTTAGGCAAAAAGGAAACAGGTGTGAGCTCGAGCCACTGAAAGCAAGAAAGCAAAATTCACAGAAATTACGTTTGCAGGAACAGCAGAATAGTCTGAAAACATGTTTGGTCTCGACCTGAGCCAGTCGACTGGCAGATCAGGTAAACAGAATCCTCATTCCATCGTCAACCATAAGCTTCATAAAATATGTATTCCATGTGTCGTAGTGTCCTGAAGCCTGTTTTAGTCTCTTGGGTTCAGGGATCATATTTTTCCAATTGTTTTGCTCTGTGACTGGAAACCACATGGAGCCTCAGGCTCTGCAGTTCTGCAGTTCCCTAATATTTGGAACGTTCCATAGCAACCCGCAGGGAGACTAAACCAGCTGACAAGTGAAAGTGGTGCTGGTTACTCAATGAACGTAAGAGGAGTCAAAAAGAGGTTGGCTTGTAAAATACAAATCTTGCTACAATAGCAGACAAAGCAAGTTATAAAAAGAGAACAATATGCAAACATTATTCTGATCGTCAAATGACGCAAGTTAGTGTTGTCAGGTCTCTCTTTTATTGTGACCTGACATTACAGGGCTATTTGCATGAACCATGAGAACACAGAAATTATGTTTTAAATACTCATCAAGGTTCATTTTAGCTTTCTGTTTAGTGTATTCTGCTTATACCATCCTGGAGGGCCAAAGTTAGAGTGGGCCTGTCATGCAGAATGTCATTTTATACATTTCACCCCTACCCAGTAGTCATAAAACATCCTTATTTTGTCATTTTCTGAGCAGCAATATTTCTGTATGTGAGGGGGGAGCTGCCACATGCAAGAGTCTAAGCAAAATGTAACCAAAGAAAAGCATTACCATGGGAAAATTTTTCCCATTAGAAATAATCTAATAATTCATAACTGATTCTTACATGAAAAATAAGTGGTAGGGCATGCCAATTCACTAGAAGACAACAAACATAGAGCAGGTAAAGCCCATTTTGTATTGATAAGAGAAACTTTGTGATTAATCTTCCAGTATTTATCTGTGTCCTGGGGCAAATGAAGTCTTATTTATTATTAAGTTCAGAAGTGAGCTTTCTTATTTGCTGAATCACTGTCTTTACTTATTGTGGTTATAGATCCCAACCTGGGTATTAAAAAAGGCTAGGACAAGTCTTTCCCACACAAATTTTAACAGAGCTAAAAAATGCACTGTAAATTTGAGCTTCCTCTGTTTGAATAACAGCAGTGAGGGGAAGGAAGTGACAACTAAAAAGAAAGAGCTTCCGAGCTGAGGGAAGTGTCTCTTACCATATCACAGTTAAGGGGGAAATTTTGCAGCAATCAGTCCCGCTCCACTGATTTTAATTCAAACTGCATCATCACTCAACCTGATTTTTCATTAAAAATAAATAGCTGGGGGTGTTATTCTTCAGTTTAAAAAACCCCAAACAAATACAGTGAGCATTAGCACTTCAGAAGCATTAACACATGTGTGAAAATGACAATGTAATACCAGAAAACCTAAGTCACCCTCCCTTTCCTTCACTTGCTGTGGCTATTCCTACATTATGTGAGTTCACAGTAAAACTGAAGGGTGCAACCAAATGCTAAACAA
This sequence comes from Dicrurus megarhynchus, assembly GCA_013399195.1. Lineage (NCBI taxonomy): Eukaryota > Metazoa > Chordata > Aves > Passeriformes > Dicruridae > Dicrurus > Dicrurus megarhynchus. The sequence goes on along the minus strand of VXAD01004603.1, from coordinate 4,792,338 downwards.
TTCTAAGAAAATTACACCCATGCTTCTATACAGAACAACAATAATTATATTTTATCTTCTAACACCCACAGGTTTTGTCCTTCTGTCTGTCACTGAACACAGTATGTTCTGATACATTGCTTGAGTGTTAAATACAACATTGTTTAAATGAAAACCAAGAATAAACTGTGTTTGAGAGGAACCTTTGTGACTTGGATGTTACAAAGTGGCCTTCAAGGAACACCATTAATAAAACACATGTAAATATCTACACGTATTTCCTAGCAGGTATTTATGCATCAGATGTGCTGCAAACATTCTGGTGTTATGTATCACGTGTGGAAAGAGAACAGCCATCCTAATATTACATTTAAAGGGATGTTGGAGATAATGTCAAGTTCTATATACACATATCAGTACCCTCACATGTTTTTACAAATATCTACACTCTTAAAAAAAAGAAAAAATATTTTTTAAAGTCTTTCTTTGCTTCCTTTCAGCACTTGCCTGGGCAGTGCCAGCCAGCAGAACAGCTATCACTATGGAGGATTGTTAGCCTGTGGTTTCCAGGCCCCATGGCTGAGGCTGAGGTTAGAAGTACCTCAGTGTTTGATGACTTTCAGAGTAACTCGGAGCAGCACAAGAAAGCTCAGCAGTTCAGAGCAGAACTACTGTTGTCATGAAACTCAGTGGGTTCAGTTTCCTGCTGCTCGTACGAAACCTCCCCTCCGGATTTGGTCATTTTGCTTCGCACACTGAATTTTTTTGTGTGTTCATCTTCAAATTCATTTCAAAATTAAAGGGAAGTGGTCGCATGTTTCAAAGCTCACCTGGTTTCCTGACATATACAGCACACAACCGATGGGGAATTCCAAACCTGGCAGCCCATGCTGCAGGAATGGCAGTTTTAATTGTCTGTGGAGGTCACAGAAACGAGGCTGAAATAATGAGTTTTCACCACATGTGGGGAACTGGTGGGACATGGGAGTTTGGTTTTTCATAATGACACATATTAGGAAAATCCATTCTGAGGATATGACAACTCCTCTTTTGCGCAAAGGTAGGCTTTATTCAGTACTCTTGTCAGCCAAGGTCTGTGGGCTTCCATATCGATAATTAATGAGGAACTGAGCAGTGATTCTGAACTACAGGGGCCCATGTCCTGTAATTTAGATGTAAATTAGAGCAGAGTCATTTCCTACATACTTTAGAGAGGAGGCAGAGATGCAGGGACCCAAAGAGGCCCTGTATATTCATTTAGTAAAACTATGGACATGTACATAAACTCTGTTCCTAATCCTGCCAGGAGAAGATGCGTGAAGGATCAGGCTGTTCTTAATCAAATCCATACACCAAAGGCTTTGTGAAGCACTCATGCATGCTCCAACACAGGTGTCAAGCACAGGCTCTAGTGATGTGGGTGAATACACTCAGGAACATCTGTCCTGTCAAACATGAACCCACTGGTTTCTTACAAAAAACTGTCTTTAACTAAATGGTGTGTGCTTCAGGAGGAGTCCAGTTTTCAAAGAACTACAGGAGATTGCATTTTAATGAAGTCTTTGCCCCCATTCTTCCCAGGAACAGTAAGCTAACTGCTGGAATTTCCCCAAATGCACAGAGGTGCGAGCAGTTCACAGCAGCAGCCAGCCTAGTGCAGGCATTGCAAGGAATCCTAAAATGGGTCAGGTTGGAAGGGGCCCATAAAGGCCACCTAGTCCAGCTCCCTGTCAGGTGAGAGCTGGATCAGGTGTCTCAGAGCCCTGTCCAGCCTGAGCTTGAACTTTTCCAGATGCCCCAATGTTTTGGGGTGTGTCAGGTACAGGTCATATGGAAGGGAGGGAGGTGACCAATAGGATGGATGGGGTCTGTCCCTGTGACATAACAGAAAACTGCAAATATGATAAATGTAAGGAAATTCAAGTCTTTCTGTTGCAAACATTCCTATTCCTGAGAACTGAAATTAGACAGCAGGTGAGATTCAAAGTAAATAACAGGAAATACAACTAAACTCTCTTCCTTTCCTGCTTCATCACAAGAAGAGCTGGTTCTTAGAGATCATCACAGAAAACATGTAGCTTTTAAATCTTTATAGATTTAAATTGAAACCTCATAGCTATCTTCAACTTTCCCATTTCTTGAAGTAACTTTCTGCTACTTCACATATATACCAGGCAAGTATTTTCAGAGGGAGGTGGAAGGAGTGGTGATTTGAATGATGCACTTCCAGTGTGTAGTTCTCATTCAAGAAAGTCATGCTGGAAACCTGTATTAATTTCTACAATTACCATTCTTTCCTAAAGTAGTTCTCTTCTAGCTGAATTAGACTTCTATATTCCAGCCATTATTCATCAGTTATGCACAGAATCTCACAATAAATCAATTTGGGAAGAAACTGAGGAGGTTTCTAGTCCAACCCCTGCTCTAAAAAGCAGGATCAGCTGTGAGCTTAGACCATATTGCTCACAGCTTTTTCCAGTCCGTGAGGGTTTTTTTGGTCAAATAGAGCTGTATCTGGGCTGGCACTGAAGTGAAAATTCAGCCAGGAAATTCAGAACACCAAATATAAAACAGACACTTAAAAGTGCAATTCTTCAGAGAAGTCTTTATCAGCCTAACTCCACTAAAAGCTTCAGTAATATTTCTCCTGTTTAAAAGGTCTTAAAAACCTTTTTAAAATGCATACCACAAGTTTTACCTTGCTGTGTTCAATCAAACCATTTGTTATTATAATTCTGAAGGATGCAGAATTTTACCATCTCCAAGAGGGAAAAAGCATCTGATTTTTCTCCATTAAGATTCAGATGAAACTGAAGCCTTCAGGCTTTGAAAGCTAAGCTTGTATTGCGCTGACGTATCTCATTTCCATGTTGACAGTGGAAACCCAGCAAACTCTGCTTCACACCCCAGTGCCTCAGGCCCTGCTCTCACTCTCTTTTGCTTAATAACACACGAGAAACAAGGGGCTGGTTCAGCACAGTGTGGGACTGATGAAAATGTGAGGAGGCAATGAGAAATGCGTGCATTTCCCAGATGGGGAGCGATGAACGCTTCCTGCCCTACTGAACAGCAGATACAGGAAGCACCACCATCGCCACCCAGAAGTCACTGTACTGCAGTTTTTTCTCCTCTTTTTTTTTTTCTTCTTCATCTAGGTGTCAGCCAATCTGACTGAGAACCAACAGTCCCCTGATTTCACAGAAATTCAACTGTTAATTTATTGCAGATGGAAAGCCCCAGAAAGAAAAGGATCATGTTTCTGATAAACTGTATAAGCTTATTACACTCTAATTAAGAAATGGTCACAAGAAAGAGGAAATTACTGGATATGCATGTCAGTGAAATGTATTCAGCATGGTGAGGAAATACACATCTAATTCCTTGCACTGACTATCATATAAACACAACCCTTAATGCCAACAACATTTATCATAAAATATTGATAATATTTTTTTGTAAAGTCAAGTCATGAAAGTTTGAAAAGATGCCATAGAGAAAATAATAACCATAAGAACAATTTTTATTAAGCAGAGTTTCAAATCAAAGGCTTCCAGTAGCTAATGGTCACTTGCAACAGCCACACAAAGCAGCTAGAGAGGTTAGGGACACAACTGAAGTCACAAAAGCTGAGAGCACAGCACCCATGGAGACATTTAGAAGTTGACAGACAAAGGAAAGACCTGTTGTCACCTCTTTACAGAGCCAGAACTGCCAGAATGGATGCAGGGACAGGACTGTATTTTAATCCCCATACGATTCATAAAAACAGGGAAAACATCACTTGTGTGCTCTCCACAGTGACTTCAAGGGCTCCTACCAGGTTTCTCCTTCACAGCCATGGTACAGAAAAACCCCCAAAACTCCACAAGGTTCCTGCAGAAGCTAGGGGAAACCCTAAAAAAAAAATCCCCTAAAAGCATTCTGCAGATACTTCAGAGACAGACGGTGAAATTTTGGGCTGAACTGGAATTTCGCAGGAATGTTTCTGTGACGTCATTTTATAGTGAGGAAGTGAAAGAGCTAAAACAGATTTCAGGAAAGCTCTGGTCACTTGTCCTCCAGAGTCAGGTGTCTCATAGAGCAAATGCCACAGGACTTTCTCAAGTGGTGGATCACTGCTCAAAGTTCAGCTTGTGACATTCCTTGACGCAGGTTGGCATTAGGCTCCAATAATTTTTCAAATATAGAAGTCCTCTTGTATTCTGAGAAGTCTGATGCCATTCAGCCCTAGCTACGTCTTACTGGTTGCAAAATTAGAACTCGTTCAATTAATCAGGAACAAAAGCTGACATGGGGAGCATCTTAACTTTGAAACAAAACAATTAGCCCTCAAAAAGACCCAATTCTCAATCAAATCAGTCCAACACCAGAAATGAGACCACTAAAACCGGTAGTAAGATTTTCATTGTGGTGGCTTCACGATTTCTTCCCAGAAAACCTTTGCTTGTAGCAGAAATTAGTTCTAAAAATAATTTATAAGGGCTACCATTACTCTGCTATGGACTGACTACACAATATGAGAGACGATTTTAACATTTCAAAATAATATCACTGCAGCTCAAAAGCACCCACTGCCCTTTTTTTTTTTAATGCACACTATTTCCTCTCCCACAGAAATTAGTTTCTATTTCCCTTAAGTGCTAGAGAGATGAATTATCAGTAGTTGATTTCCTTAGGTCACATAAAAGACAGCAGCATTTCAAAGAAATCACTTGTTTTCATAGCTAAGCTAATGCTCAGCTGCATGATGGGCATGGGGATATTCTGCAGTGGGGCAGCACTGCCTGTCTGGGCCCTCGAGCTCAGCACAGATGTGGCCAGGTTAACTCCAGGGCATTTATGCTCAACAGCAAGAGTGCAGCAAAGCTGAAAATTAGCCGCATATGGAAGACAACAACTTGCCAAAGCCAAAGTGAAACATTCAGAAAACAAAACAGGGCTGACATGGAGAATGAACAAGGGTAAGGCCAGACAAGAGTGACCAAAAAGAAACAAAAAAAGCAGAAGTCAGAAGGAGAAGCTTGAAATAATTTTGACCAGCAAATGGGACTTGTAGTTCACGGAACTTTTCGTCCTCTCTGCTTTAACCAAACTTGTCCAGTGTTGCAACCTTGGAAATTTTCTCACATTTTTTTCTCTTACACTCTACCAAGTGGTCACCAGAAAGAACAGAAAACAGTGTCTGAAAACAGGCTGAATATTAGCATATATTTGCAAGCTTCTCCTGTGCACATAAAATGGGATGAATTACTCATCACAAACCTACAAGAGATCTGGAAAAGAGTAGAAACCAGCTGGTGACAGCCAGCTGTGCTGCTGTTCCTGCAAAAAGTTCTCCTCTGTCCTTTTACTGGACAGAATTAACTAAGACAATACCAACCTTAAGACAAAGAGGGTTTTGTATCAAATAACGGGATTATTCTAAAAAGCCCTAAAAATGTAAGGCTTAAAATATTTTTTTGCAATTTCCTGTAATAATAGGAAAATAATAGTTATTAAGCAAGAAAGTATTTCAAGCAGCAATTGGCCATCATGCATAAAACAGAGAAAAATATTATATAGGTAGATTAAGGTTGTGGGAGATGAAAAAGACAGGTCTGTTACCAACCATCCCATGATGAAATGGAAAGAAATCCAGAAAATTAGGGGGCAGTTATGTGAAAAGCTTTCTGCTGGATCAGGACATAGCTATTCTTCATGGCATCATGTAAGATCCCACCAGACATTTCTGTCAACAGGAAACAAGGATGGTGACCCTGAATATGGATGGATGCATGTGGGTTATTTTTTAGAGTTGAAAATAAGTAGCACTTTTGACACTAGAAATACCAAGTCAGAGTATTCAGGACAACAGAATAATGAAAACTATAGGGAACCAACACCTAGTCCATCCGTGGGACCTAGTCCAACTCTTTCACAAAGCAGAATCCCTTACAATAACCAAAGTCATATTTAGCAAAGAATTTTTAACTCAGGAAATTCCATGCAGGTGTCTCCCTGGTTTTCTGTGGTCTGCAGAAGCAAAATGTTGCTCAAGCAATAAAAAAAATTCTTGTCAGCCCTATGAATCTTACAGTTCCTCTTTTCCCTCTCACTTGAGTTGTACACATACCTAAGTCTTGTACACAGTTTTTCCAATTCTTGAGATTGGGAAAGTTGCACTGGGCTCAACAAGTAAAACCTTAAAGATGAGTAAGCTTGCATAGAAAGAGTGAATCAGAGTCAGTGAAATATTCCATCGAGGAAAAAAAAGGATGCCCTGAAGATCAGAGTTACTTAGAGGAAGAAAGGATTTTTCCATAGAGGAGGAAAAAAGTGATTGATAATCGTAGTCCCACATTGAAGTGTCTGCTACTGAATGCAGTAGGCTTTGGTTTTGCAGAGTTTGAGGAGTGCTTACAGGAAGATAGGGAGTGTAAAGACAACATAAAGAGCACCAATATCCTCTTATGACCCTAAGCTAGAAGTTTACATGCCAAACTTCTTCCTAGGTATCCACTGTTCATCCCTTCTCCAAATCAGACACTCACAACTCCCAGTCTTCTTTCTACATTTTCCAGTCTGACATGGATCTTTACACCAGTTGACAAATAGACCTGGCTTAGGGTGAACCAGATAGGCACGGATTTCTTTTTAGCCTAGGGATAAAGAGCACCAGTAGCAATGCAGAGATTGGGGTTTGGTGATGTGGAATACGGGGGGAGGACTCCCCAGTGTGTTAAGAGCACTATTAATTCAGGATATGAGAACAGCAGAACATAAGAACATCAGTTGATTCCAGGTGGTCTGCTTGGTAACCACAACTTTTTCCTCATTCACAGTATAGTATTCCACCTGTTCCTGCTTCACTTTTTATTCAAGTTCAGTAGCATCAGGATCCCAGAAGCAAAGGTTACCACCTCCCCTAGAGTCCAGTGGTATGGTGTTTCTACAAGCAACACAAGTTACCTACAAGTTATCCCATACTAACACCAGTGATCTCCTCCACCAAATAAAGCACCTGGAAAGAAATTAAAATACTGTGTGACCAGGAAAGCAATTCAAATACTGTGTGGCCTAGAAAGAAATTCAAATGCTGTAGGACAGCAGCATTACCCTGATGTAAATGACAAGAATGCTGTTTTTTCTTTACTCAGGAGAATATTTATTGCAAGAAGGTGAAGCACGAAGTCCACTCAGTAGCATGAGAATTCCTTTCTAGAGGAAGGAATGACTCAACACCTATTATATGCATTGGTATGTTTAACAAATCGCAAAGGTAAAGACACTAATTTCATTTTAAATGGGGAACGGACATTCTTCATCTTGTAAATGAACTGTCAACAGCCCTGCATTGATAATAGGTACAAAAAAGCAAACTCCTATTCTTCATGGGATCAACACTGTCCTTCACACTCACAGAATTTCACTGGTGGATTACTTATAATTACCAACTGATACAGTTCAAGACATTGCCCCACTTTTAGCCTAAGGCTACAGAGTTCCAGGAAATGAGATAGGAAATTATTTTCCCTGTTTTTTACCCTTTTGGTGCCCTCCTCTGAGAAGGGTTTGGGTGCACCATCTCTCTGACCTTCCCAGCAAAGGAACCTCCCACCGAGGACAGCTCCTAGCTGAGGGAACACAACAAGACGCTGAGGGGGGCAGAATGACAAAACCCAGCACGTTAGAGACGAAAACAAATCCAGCACCGATAACATCTCTTCCTTCCTTTCTTCACCTCGTTCAGGGGGGTAAGAGCAGTGAGTAAATACCTCTGCCCCCATGCAAAGGTCAGCGTTCACCTGATAGCATGGAGATAAATATTTCCTGCAGCACAGCCCATGCAGACACACTTGTGTCACTGCTGGCACTCGGGGCACCGGCAGCCTGGTGTGGTTAAAACCACCCCGACGCCGACGCCTGTCCTTGCACATCTGTCTGCAGGCGGCTCTCGGGCTCCCAGTCCTTCGCATCACAGTTTCCTAGGAAGCTGGGGGTGTGTCAGTGCTTATCACCTTCGTATGCCATCACCATGCCATACCACCATCACCCTGTACACATCATTCACGAGCTATTTATATGTAATCAAAGTTGCACACGTTGTTTATTAAAAAAAAGAAAATCTATGAAACATGACAGAAAAAACCCAAACCTAACCCAAATGAACAAGCAGAAACTGGGATGCTCAAGGGCCAGATTAAGTGTTTCAACATCTAAATCACCAGCCTGGACAGATAAATAGAGTTACACTTAATTCTTCATCTTGTTTTATATCCATGGTTTCCTCTTTTCAGTGGAATTCAAGTCTGTACAAACAACCCCATCTCCCTCAAACACAATATTCACATTGACTTTACAACAACAGCTCTAACCTAATCAACATTTACACATGCCAAGCCACTTAAAATTAGGGAGGTATTCCTGAAATATGTCACTGTGCTTCCAAATAACCTGACTTGGAAAAATTAAACCAAATTAAATAAGTTCTTGATGCTTCGAAACCCCTTCCTGAGAAAGCCACTTCTAAACATTTTCACAGCACGTGTCTAAACAAACCTGTCTAATGTAGTGGTCTAGTTTGAAGAGCAGCAGGAGACTTGCAAGTAGCTTGTTGCACATGGAACTTTAGTACTGGGGTATCTTAAAGTGCCTTTTCCTTGTATTCTGCCGAGCCCACCTAACCAATTGAAAAGCATGAAATTGCAGGACACAGGTGTGCAACAAGTGAATTTTGTCAAGAAAAAAATTGCAGTATTTGCAGCTCTGTTCATCAAACCAAAAAATACTTCTGACTTGCAAGTACCAATGAGAAGGGGGACAAGACTTCAAAGTTCTAGAGGGGATTTATTTTTTTTTGGTAACAGACATACACAGTCACACAACAACCCCAAAGTAATTCAGCCTCATCTGGTTTAACCTCAACCACGAGACACTGCTGTCTGTTTTGTTTCTCAAAGACGACTCACGTCACTGTGCACTGAAAGGGGAACTTCCAGAGGTTGTGATGAAGACAGATGATAAACAGCTCTGTTCACACCAGCTAGCAGGGCTGCCTGCGTCAATAAAAGGCGGCAGCAGAGGCAGGGAGCTGTCAGTTGGGGCTTGGAGGATTATCGTGGCGAAGCGCGCTTCACATTAAACTCAAGTAAAATGCCAGGATTCTTTTTCTCCCACAACAACATGACTGAATTAAACGGAAAAGAAGATTGCAAGCTTGCAGAAGGCAAAGTCCATAAAAAGAAGCAAAAGTCTTTGTAAGTATATACAACTTCATATAAAATTTAATGTATTAGAAGTGAAAATGACACTCCACTAATCTGGGAGATTAAGAATTAGTACTGTGTTTCAGGCTAAATGAACAAAACCTGCTCAAAGCCCAGGACTGCAACATCATTAAAAAAAGCTTGAGCTGAGGCATTCCAATTAATTAATTGATTGTTTTAAGTATTCAGAAGTAGATTTTGAATACAGTGGGGACCTCAGGCTTTAAAAAAAATTACTTGGATATGTAACTTCTCAGACTTTGATCATAGGATGGAGCTGTCTGTCTCTGTTTAAAAGTTAGAAGAAAATTTAAATAGAATTTAAATGCAGCTGCAGAATACATGGATTAAAAAAATCCATTCATTGTTCATTGTTTCAGTGGTGCGGATCTCAAAAGTTATTTGAAGTGCATGGTGCCACATATTGAATCTGGGATCAAGGCTTCCAACTCTAGAAATGTTATGTAAGTACTGAAATACACCAAGTTATAAAATCTAATTGTAGCTAGATTACTATAGAATAAGTAACTTCATTTCTAAACTACTTCTAAAAAAAACAAATACTGTAAAAAGATCTAGAATTTCCAAAATGCAAGAAAGGTGAACATTAGTAGTTAGAAACTATTCATGGAGTTAAGGGTTTTTAATTAGCGATTTGATATGTTTGCATCAGTGAGGGAGAAGACACTTCAGTTAAATCCATTTTTATCAGAGGGACATTGTACCTGTTCTCTAACATTTTTTACAAGAAAAAAATGCTTCTCACTTAAGTGAAGAGTAGGGGTGTTACCATTCTTATTGCAAAAATATGGGAACAGAGGTAGAGGTACAAAATAATTTTATCATAGTTAGAGTAAAAGATTATTTTCCTGGGAACAGAATTCAACATAACATCATAACTCATCTCTGACTATTTTTCTCAACGTGGGCTGTCTCCAGGATCTCAGATTATAACATAGCCATAAATTTATTAAAATACCTGGCACATATTCCTGGAATAGAATAATAAATTATAAAATTTGTCTCTTTCAGTCATACCAAACAAACCCCATGGTTTCTTGCCTAAAGTCTTTTCTTTTTCTTGTCACCTTAGGCTTTCTGCAGAGGAAGTTATTCAGTGGTCACAGTCTTTGGAAAAGCTCTTGGCCAGCCAAAGTAAGTCTGTTACTTCAGTGTGACTTAGTTCTTACTCTGAGGACAAAATTTTATCTAATCTCACCAAATAGGCAAAGCTGTAACATTCTATAAACACTGTCAGACAATGGGCAGCTGCACCTCAGTTTGTAACATCTCTACTGTAACATGGGCACTGCTACAGCTTGGTTTCCAAGTTGGGTTTTCGGTTTTTTTTTTCCCATTTTGGGTATAGCAATTAACCCCCAAATAGCTCCTTTTGATCAGTCTTCAATCCTCAGATAATACATCAGTTTAATCTGGAACTTTCTCTCCACTTAGACCCTAAGACAATCCATTCAGGCAGGGCTAGAATGCATTGTTATAATTTGGTACCCAGGAGCTAGATCTAAAAACACTGAACATAATTAGGAACAGTCCCATCAGCTTTAACATTAGAATATCTGTAGTATGTTGAAGAAGGGAAGAACAGAGTATTTTGCCAAGATTTTATATCAGATTTCAATACAACTGCTGCTATTTATTTTGTCCTTCCTGGTCACAAATATCATACAGTAAATGATGATGCATTTGTGTTGGCTTTAGGTGGTCAAGGTGTGTTTCGGGAGTTCCTGAAGTCAGAGTTCAGCGAGGAAAACATCGAGTTCTGGTTGGCTTGTGAGGATTACAAGAAAACCAAGTCTGATCACTTACATGGCAAAGCAGAGAAGATTTATGAGGAGTTTGTTCAGTCAGATGCCATTAAGCAGGTGTGTACAAAGTCAATCTGTGCCGTGGCAGAAGGGGGAAGTGTGGCTTCACTGAGATGCTCACGCACTCACTCAGTTGCACAAAAGGAAGACACAGGCACGCTTTCAGGACCCTTCTTGCATCATTGCTATCTGCAGTGAGACATTATCAGATCCCACAAACAGTCACAGGGTGCAGGCCAGTCCTGGGAGAGGCACCAGCAGAGCTCAGCAAAGTCCTCAGCAGCTTAGCACATGATGCTCCTAGCTGAGTCAGCCCGGTTTGAATTACTGATGGTGCTTGGAGATTCTTTGTGTTTGTGAGTGGAAGTACCACAGAACATTTCTTGTCTTTTAAAATATGTGGACCTTCTGGAAAATGTAAAGTTCTGTAGGTTGATCATATTTAAACTGGAGACATTCAGCACAAGATTTCTCTTAGTAATTGGCAGTTGTTCCTCTAAGTAGTCCACTGTTGAGCTGTGTTAATTCTGACTCCAGAACAAATTAACTTTCTGTAGTGAACAGCAATTTTTGTGCCCAACTGGGATACAGGAATTTAATTTCCCCCATTTTGCAGTTCTGACATTGAATTATCACAGAGTTCTAAAGCTGAAAGTTCATGTGTTGACAAAGTGGCAGATATCGAAAGAGACTACATTTTTAAGTTAAGTTTTCAACGGCATTTATTTTTTTCTTTTCCAGATCAATATTGACTATCAGATGAGGGAAGCAACAGCCAAAAAGGCTCAAGACCCGACTCACTCAAGTTTTGATGAAGCCCAGAAAACAGTGTACATCCTTATGGAAAGGGATTCGTATCCCAGATTTTTAAAATCCAAATCCTACCTGAACCTTTTGAACCAGCTGCAAACCAACACTTCAAAATAAAGTGTTTGAGGCAATGAAGAGCCAAGCAGACTCTGTGTCAAATACCCTGTGAAGAGATCCTCCATGGTGGTTGGATCTTGCCAAGGAATATCCCTGTCTTGGGAGGAGGAGTATGACGGAGATGCAAGCAGCTCCACAGCCAAGAGAACGCAGGATAAAAGCTGGTGAGGCTGTCACAGGGGTGAGAGCAGCACAGGGAAAAAAATCCCCTCCTCCCACATGCCATGGAGTCAAAGCAGGATATGGAAACTGATGTTTGAACTGCACCATGAACACTGAACTGTGTCTTAGATCCCAAAGAACTGCTGACTGTTAGGAAGTGCAAGACTTGCAAGCTGAGCATTGGGAAAAGATTATCAAGTTCAGAAGAAAAACAAGGATGACTGACAACTTTGGGCATAACAAGAAAATGCCAAGACTGACATCCCTTTTAAAAATCTATGATGTGTTAATAAGCGTGAGTGTGAGCTCCACAATGCTGTTGTGCTATGTAAATATTTCCTAAATTGACATGTCTTAAAATTGATATGATTTAAATTATATAAGACTTATATAAGCTGTATTTTTATTACATGTGTATTCATCAGGCAGGTATGTAGCACCTTTGCTGTTTAATTTATTGAAAAATAATAAGTAAATCTTCATTAAAATATAGTTAAAATAAAGTTTTATATCTTATTTACATGGAATTTGAAGTGATTTTTCCATTGTAATTACTGAAATATTGAAACACAAAATTCCCTTCATTCTCACTGTGCTGCTACCTCTCATCTCCACATTCAAATACTAATTTTACCTCCACCACCATTTCTCTCTCTTTTTGCCCATTTTACACAATCATAATCTGAGTTACCTGGAGGAGGTGATACTGACTCACCTAGACCCATACTCACAACCCCCAAAAAAGAAAACAAACAAATAAATAACAAGGAACAAGTCTAAATTTCCTTCATATTCCTTCATGCTGCCCAAGCTACCAGCACCCAAGTCAAATCTTAAATATAGAAAATACTGAGCCAATGACCCCACAGTTCAATCCCCTTGGACACTAAAGATGAGTTGAGCACATGGATCACCCATGTTTGCTTACATAGAGAGGCAGCAACCAGAGAGACTCCCCAGCAGTCACATTGTTTGAGATATTGGCATTACTCCACTAATCCTGGCAGGATCCAGAATGTGACAAGCAAGACCAACACTAGCATCAAAGGCCATTTCATTTCACTGCAAATGTTGCATTAAATTTACTCTGAAATGTAATGAGTAGCCTATACCACAGCGGGTAGAGATGAGAACTAAAGTAAAAGGGAAAACAGTTGTGATTATGCTTCAAATATGTAACTATGAACAAGAGCACTCCCAAAACTCAAGTGTTTGAGACCTTGTGACATTAGAGCTTATAGGGAAAATAAATCAAAGAATGCCTTGGTTTTAATGCATTCCCATCATGAGACGCTGATATCACATGGGTGGCAATACAAGATTTTATCTCAGCCTTGTAAATTTTCCATTTTTTCGGAATAACACGAGCTTCGTGAGCCCCACTCTGCTCTGTACCAAAGGGAGAAGCTATAAATTCAGAGATGTCACCTCTCAGTGAGAGCAGACCAGGTTCTTACTGCCACCCTTTGGGGACTTTGGGACCTCCAGGGGAGAATAAAAATCTGTGTTAGAAGCAAAACAGCTGGAAGGAACATAGAAAAGTGCCAGCTTCCACCATCACCTACTGTAGTAGCTGGGAGCCACTGCAAATTACATCTGCCTTTCAAGGCTAATAAATGCAGAAGAAAAGACCCCAGTCTTGCAGTATTATCGTTAAATTATGTGTTCCTGACGGAGCCTGACTGTAAAGCCTGACTGCTCCTGGAACAATATAAACCAGTCTCCAGCTGGCATTCTCACACAAATTAATTTTCCAGGATCATTAGGAATAAACCTAATTGCTGTGAAGTAGGAATAACCACTGTGCCTCCCACACAAAGTGCATCATTATGTTTGCTCTGACACAGTTAACGTGGACCAAATGTCTCTGTTTGCATAACTTCAAGCTCACAGAAGTTAAAAGAGCTATGAAATATCACCTACTCTCTAAAAAGACACTGCATTCAAGTAACATTATTCTTTTGACTGTAAATCCCTTAAATTATTATGGCCCCAATCTTCATTTGTTGCCCCTGCAGTTTCACAATTTTGCTATGATTTAGCCAAACACCCATACGAAATTTCTGACTAAAATCATATTTCATAGCATGGATAGCTAGGATTTTTATTTACTTCTGGATGGCTCATTGCTAGCGGAGAAGACTGTCAGAGCAATTTCACCAACTTGTATTACACAGTTAGTATAGACCAGAGTATCTGAGGAGGGAAGAAGGGACTTTTGACTTTCTTCCACAAGCATCTATCCCTACTTCATAATTAGGTAGAGTGAGAGCAGAAAGGTGTTTTCTTCTTCAAAAAGAAATTATTCCACTCTGTACAACCCAACAACCTTGGCTATTTTTAAGTCTCCCACCTTATTTGCAGTACAAACCTGATATGAACTGCAAAGGTCAATTGCCCAGATTGTTAATTCCAGAGATATTCCAGCCCACTTGAGCACCCCTGACAACCTGGCCACACTTCAGCAAGCAAATAACAGAACAGCAGAAATTCAGGCCTGGCTCTGGGATGATGAAAGCCCAGTATTACATGTGTGTTGCTATAGCAGAGCTGCCCAAAAGAGGTTGTTTAAACAAGGTCTGAGGGATCTGGATGACCCAGAACACACAGATCAAAGGACTCAGAGCTTTCTGCCACGCTTTGTTCATGGACAAGATGGGTGCACTCATTTCCCTCCACTCGTGCACTGGAACAGCCCCAATATCACACATTGGTTTCACAGCTGTGGGTTGGGTTGGGCTTTTTTTATTAAACTAGATTCTGCTTTCCCTCTTTGGAGAAGATATACCATGAGAGAATGGAAACTTGCTGTTCCATTCACTGTCTCTAAAAGAAACGGTTGAATCAGGTTGGCCATCAGCTACAGAACAGTGCAGGCAAACAGGATGCAGTGCATGGAAAAGCTTTAAGATTTGACAGTATTGACTCAGTATTTTCTTTAAGTGTTCTACCTTACCCCTGAAAAAACATTTTCATTGTTTGTTAATGTTCCAGTGGAAAAATCAATCACTCTACCATCTTTGGGTACACTTTTGAAGTGAATTCACTTCTCTCTGTTGCAGTTTTCTTTATGGAAGGACTCAAGAGTCCAGCAGACCCTGCATGTGTATTTAGAAGACTAGCTTTGAGCTGTCCAATCTGGAAAAATTAATTACCCAAACCAGATATTTTTAATATTATCCTAAATAAAAACATGGTATAACATAGTATCAATCTCTCCCATATATTGAACAGGCCACTTGTGGAAACATTCTATTGTTATGAACAGTGAAACAGGAAGGAAATTAAAGCTGAGATAGTGATGAACAGTACAAATTCATCACTTCAGACTCCTCAGTGCCACCCATCACTGCCCACACTCTGAAGTAACAGGCTTTTCAGATGTCACCTTCTTTATGGTTGTGAAATGAGTTTGAAAAGAAAAAAAATAGTAGGATGTGGAAAAATTAGATGTTCTCATCTTCCATTCAGAGACGTGAGTTGATTGTATCAGAGTGTGTAATGTCTACCAAAGAATCTTTTTGAAATGAAATCTTTAGTCATTAAACAGAGGCAGAAACTGAAAAACAAGTTCTTGCTTAATATTCATTGGATGATTTAAACCTGTCTTGGACACCCAGAAGCAAAGTCAGAGGGGACTTAAGGTTACCCCCTGGTTTTGTTTGGGTATATAAAGCTTCAAAGGCTTTAATCACTAAAAGGGGATTCACATCAATCAAGAACCAGTGTGCCTATTTTGGAAACAAACTCATTCCCCCTCATTTCTCAAAACATCTCCAGAAAGTACTCTCTTGAAAGACCCCAAAGATGATCAACATTTACATTCTGCTGAGCACTTCCCTTCAATTTCTTCAAGCACCACAGAGCCTTAAAGCACTTATCTAAACTAGTTTGGTGACCTGCTGTCACATGGTCCCTTTCACTAATAAAATTAAAAATAGCTTGAGTAGAGCATGAAATGCAGAAATGTAAACCTTTCAGGACCACTCCAGTCTTGTGTTCAGAGAGAGAAAGAAACAGAACTGATTAGCAATGCTTCTCTTCAATGTCTGTGACACAGCCAAAGTACTGAAGTGGCAGCACAGCTGCCTACAAACTCGACATCACTGGAGTCACAAGGGGCTTGGGGTTTTTTTTCAAGTCACTGTGGTCAGAAGGTTTCTGCTATTAGAGGGCTAACTTTAAAAATAAAACAAGATAAACACTCTCTGCATAACACTAATAACTCAGTAACCCATGATTTTCATACTACCTATGGAAAAAGTTTGTAATGTATTTACTGTGGCAAATGGTTTGTCAACCATGAAGGTCAAGAAGGCAGCTTTAGATATAGAGAAGAGACTCAATATTGAACAGAATTTGTCCAGCCATGAGTTTGGCAACATGCTTGTTGTTCATGCCCGTCTGAGGGAACTCTGGACACACTCTGGATGTCCAAACAAAGCCCAGAGTCCAGCCAGGAACTCTCCAGGTGCTGGAACAAACATCTGGAGAAGAGGGGGACCCTGGACTAACACAGTCAAAAATTCTGATTTGGACCACACTATAATCAATAATTTGACACTGGACTATGACTAGATGAAGAACTGGCATCTTCCAGAGGAGTACACACCTGCAGGGGTGTGAGAAGCCCTGTTCACTGCTGAGCTTTGGTGGAAGTGTGAATGCAGAGTCTCACAGAGTTCAGGGCACAGAGCATTTTGTATCCAAACCACAGCACACCTCTGGGAAGCCTGACTGGATGGGTGGGGTGAAAGTTCCTGTAAAAACTGGTCCAAACTTCTCATGGTATGATTTCCTCTCCTACTGAGATAGCCGCAGAACACCAGGCTCACACAATGACATCACCGTTTTAGGAACAAAAAAGGAACAGAAAGGTCACAGAGTACAACTGAGGTTTGTACAGATTTCCAGAAGTGCTATCTAGACTTCAGTCTGTTCTCGCTCAGCAGGACAATGGTTAATAGAGTTCACAGAAATGGCTCACAATGTAAGATTTGTCCAGCCTTGTTGATAAAACCTAAAGCCACAAATATAGAAAATATTTAAATTCTTCAGGCAGTGACTATTAGCAGGCCATGCCTATTTCTACCCAGAAACAAAAACCACGTTATTATCTCTGTATCTGCAGACAATTTACTTGTTGTTTTGGCCTGCTGTAAGGACTGAAGCTGTGAACACTTCCTGCCATCCCTGTGAGCAGAACTTTGTTCCACACAGAACCTAACTTTTTGAGGTTATTGTCAAATATAGAGCAAGAAACTTCCCAACAGAGTTTGTCAAAACCACCGAGGAATATGTAATTAGAGAAACAGGTCCCTTCTCTGGAAACATCTATGACCGAACTAGGTGAGAAACAAGAACATTGATCCATTATTTCTGTCCTAAAGCTACTCAAGCAGCAATGAGGATGAGTAGCAGCCAGATCAGAGTATCCACTCCGTGCTCTCCTCAAGGTTAATGAAGACCTCTTAATATTTTACTGCTTTCCTTGTGTTTGGACTTGGATTTCCAGGCACAGCCTCAGTGCTCCTATCTAACACGCCCTTGTAGGACACTGTGTCAGGAATGTGAGCCCCAGGCGAGCCCCAGGAAGCAGGGTTCCTACATTCCCAAATGCCAGGGCATGGGAGCACTGCAGAGGGAAGGGTGGCAATGTGCAGGCAGGGGAACATGTGGGTAGATGGAAAGAATGGGTACAAGACAGAATGAGACAAACAGTACTTCCACAGTCACTAGTGTGGGACAGATGTAGGTGGGTGAGCATAACAGCATTGAAACAGAAACATAATTAGGAAATAAATGTAAGAGCGGGAGGGAAAAAACCTGAAGATAACACATGATAATTAAGAAAGATGGTGCTAGGTGAGCGTTCGCAGGAAAACTCAGAAAAACTAGAAAAGGAAACAGAAGACTGAGCAAGAACTCCTCTGGGAGAATTATCCTCAGTGATAAGAAAAAATAGTTGCAATCAAGATGGTCAACATACATTGTCTAAACTAGCTGGCAGTTGAGGGTTAATGCCTAGAAACAGAACAGGCCTGACAACTGATAAATTCAGCAGCAACAATATAGCCATTTTCTCAGTTTTGATATTCCCCTTACTTTCTTTCGGGAAAGCACATCCAGTTCAACCACTGAATAAACCAAGCAAAAATGGGTTCCTGTGTAGTACATCTCTTCGTGATCCTAGAGCTGTTCTGGGCCCTTCACCTGGCGACACAAGGAATTCAAAGGGAAAAGGCCCCATCAGAAGTGACCTGCAGGTCTCAGTGTCTCACCAGGAGTCTTTCAGGCTCGAAGGGACCGTTTATCAAAGGGGCACTGCAGTGTCCCCAGGCAGAGCCTGCACCCACAGCCACCCTCACGAGGCCAGTCTGAGCTGGGGACATGGTTGGTTCAAACCTTCTCCTTCAGCGTGACACCAGAGGACATCTACTGGAATTTGTATGCAATGGGAGGAAGGGTGGGATTTAGGTTAAACCACATAACTCCACAGTGAGGCAGCACACCCGGATAACAACAGAACTATCCACTCTCATGGACTTCAAATATTCTGGAAAGGGAAGTAGATGGGTAACTTTCTGGGTACCAAGCTATAAGTGATGGTAGTGGGAAGAGCTGACACAGAGAAACAAATTGTAAAGTCGTATCTGCAACCCACTAAATTTCAAATTTTTCATCAGAGCATGGTCAAGAATATAACAAAACACGAAATTAGCAACAAATCTGGCACCTAAATACCCTCCCTCTGTACAAGGCAAGAGAGGTTTGCAGAAGTATTTTCTTCAATTTAATAGTAAAAATAAACTTATGGAGAAAGCCCCAAGACAAATTTATTTCAATTTGAAGCAATATCACAGCATTTTTTTAAAGCCTGTAATAAGGAAAAGAAAATATTTGAACACGAAGTCATTGGTTATGATCCTCAGTCACTGCACAACTTAAATTGACAAAGATATGATCTTATATATGGAACCCTGGACACCAACTGATAGGAAAAAAAAACCTAAATAGTTCATTATCATTCATTTTAATAATGAGATTTTAGATGAGTTTTCCTTTAATGCCAATAAAATTTAGTGTAAAAAAAAAAAAGATATATTTATGCTTTTGCAAAAGAACATGCATATTAGTTTTTTCCAAATATATGTAGATCAAATAGTTAAATACTGGTACAAATCACTAGGAACTATCAACATAATTGGGATTTTCATTCTGCAACTTTTCCAGTTTTTAATATGGTCCGTTTTTCTTATTTAAATATAAGTAGTTCTACAAATGATATTCCTTATAGACTTTTTTAGCTTGTCCAGTTCTGGCCCTCAGATGCTATGGTATGTAAGTGCCTATATACGAAGCATTAGAAGTAGGAGGAGGCATGTAATAACCTTGAAATGTCTCACTATTATGATTATTTGAATAATCAGCTCCAGTTACACTGCACAGATATTTGCTGTTGCCCATTCCCATTACAGAAATAGAACAAAATACTCCAAAATCCTATTTGAAGTTACAACAAATACAGAATCAGATTTAATGAAATAGCAATCAATAGAAAATAGATCACAGTGATATTTGCCCTTCCCTTCCCTAAGCACAGGCTGGGTCTCACATGTGATGCTGCCGTGCTCTGACACCAGGTTCTGCTGTGGGTGAGCACACCACACACATTTCCTCCCTAGCAGGACAAGTGCTGTGGGAAATGGGATGTACATCTCATTCACAAAGCCTGTGTACCAGTAGGGTGAGCTGCAATAAAAGAAATGAGTGTACTGTGTCGTTGTAGGCTCAAACCTCAATTTAAGTTCCAATCCTCCACAGTTCACGCTCTGCCTGGGAGGCTCCGTAAGAGCAAAAGAAGATGAGTCAGAGCAGAGAGATAAGACTGAAAGAAATATCACAGCACACAGCTGGGCTGTCAGAGGGAGCAGGGGCACGACCAACCTTCCCCTCCCAACAGGGTCAGTCTGTGCCTTGTAGGAAACAGCAAATTCTCGGAGATCCCAAGTCACAAGCACCTCAGGAAGGACAGAAAGCCCTCCAGAGAGAACCCCTCCTGTGACTAATTTGCAGCGAGCAGCTGAGCTAGTGCTTACTCTCAAAGCCCCAGTATCATTACGAATGAGTCTCCCACTGACACAGCAACTTCGGTGCTATTGCACTGCACGGCTCCTTCCAAACCCCTGACCAGAGATGGACAAGCTAAACACAGATAAGTTAAGTCTCAACTGAAAATGAAGCCATAACCTGGGCAGCAGCTATGAGAAAAATGACAGAGGACCTCACACAAGTTTAAAGAGAGTTCAGGTCTAACATCCCTCGGGTGCTGTGCGGTAGCAGGTTGGCCAAGTAGGAGCACATAAAAGCCTGACACTGATGGGCCATAGCAGAAAAAGGTTTCCCCAGAGCAGTCCAAAGTGCTTCATAATGCTGCCTATAAGAAGAAAATTGGTTTCAGTGCAAGGGTACTTGTGCCTTTTTCTCTCATTTCAACATGGACTTCAGGGTTCATATAAAGAACTTTCATAAAGGGACGGAAAACATTAGTCACAGGACTTGGACAATACATGCAAGATTTCAATGAAGTACAGCTTCATGTCATTACAGCTGATCAGCAGAGATGTCAAGATAATTTCAGTGCAAACAGGCTCTATCAGTGGTGCATCAGAGCCCAAAGGAGATTTTTCTGATGGAAACCACAGCCACTGTTTGCCTGTGATATGTATAAAAGAGGAGACAGGCACTAGTATGAGCAGCATAGGCACGGGCAATGGGTAGTAAGACCATCTACACTAAGAGAAAATAATGAAGGAAAACAACAGCTCAAGAGATTTAGAAAGCTACCCTTGCAAATGCAAATACTAAATGAAGCTTTTTAACCAAGGGAAACAACCCAAGAGGAATTTTGGTAAGTATGAGATTTTGCACTTTGAAATATTGTCAGGAAAGTACAGCATAGGCAGGGGAACACCTGGTTTTTCTCTTGGCGTGTAAGGTTCTCAGCATTGCAAAGGCATTTGTGCTGGAAATGCTTCTGATGTATACCCAGCTTTATCCCTATATGTACATGAATATTTTGTGTGATAGTGCAAAATAAGCTGAATAACATTACATGGACAATCAGTTAGAATTTTTGTATAGCAGTTTCTCTCTGCTGAAAATTATACTGGGCACTAAAAGCTGTGGCATTTGGTAGTTTACAGATTCATTGGCACAGAATAAAGGTGCTGAAAAATCAAAACTTATGTTGTAATTTGAAAGGTAAATAGATCATGTTCTTTGATGTACCACATCAGTTTTCCTGATATTTCACCAATATAAAAGATAACAACCAGTTAAACAGTCATTTCCAGATCAGTACTGCTTATCACTTTTACAGACATGAATAACTCCAGCACTCAGATTCATTTATTATCAGTCAGGCAATTCCTTCTCCAGCAGAGTTGCAGCCATGGGACTTTCTGGTTACCAGTCCTGCAAGAAGCACACAGGTCCTACAGACTAAAGAACTTGTGGCCTTGTTGCAATACAGTCTTACAACAAGCAGAGAGAAAGGATACTACACTTTATAAATATTGGGTGAGAAGAGTTCCCTGATCCAAGTCGAGTTATCTGAACACTGCAAAGCTGAATGGAGTATTTAAGACGTAACTGACTATCTACAATAGATGATGGGACACTGTGACAGGTAACAGGCTGTTCTCCTGGGGGTTGAACAACCCAAAACTAACCCACTGCTCCAGGGTGTGGTGTAGCTTTTGTACTACTGGTCTTATTTTAGGGTTAAGGCCACTGTCAGCAGAAACACGCAATGTCAGACTAATGAAACATAGATTATGCTTCAGTGGAAAGATGATGTTCCAAATCAGCACTGGAAAAGATAAAATCAGCATGCTCTGTTCCTTGGTCTATTAGGAAATGAGTCTGACATTAAAAGAAGAGAGAACCACGAAGCCTTGGACGTGTATGCTTGGAAAATGTGTGCTCTCAACAGGCTGAAAGCCTCTCACTCAGATTAAAATGGCTCCTCAGAACAATAACATTTCCTAACACAAAAGTCATTCATGCAGCCATCACCTGAAGAAAAAATTAATAATTGACACTTTCAATTCAGATGGAAGTAGCTGAATTAGATTACTTAATATTGCTTCATCTGGTATTTCTTGAACATCTCTGTAAGAAACCTACATTAATTTCTCCAGGTTTCAAAAAAGCCACAAAGGCTGCATTTCATTTACATTTCAGTGGATAGAAGATGAATGATTGCAACATGAAAACACCCAAAATAGAGGGTGTTGGACAAAGTAGCCTAATTTAAGGTGATAAATAATAACCATATGCCAGAATTTAAATGCATAACTTCATCTTAAATATGGAATATGGTGTAGTTTTAAAAGATTGCTTTTAGGCAGAGGGTGAGATGAGTAAATACTAGTGGAATGATTCAAAAGTCAGAGACCTAGCAGAGAACATAGCTCAGAGAATTCTGAAGCAGGCAGCAGGCAATGGCCACTGGCAGTCCTATAGGGCTGCAGGGAATGTGAGCAGCAGTTGCAGTGTAGCACTTGGGCAAAGCTATGAAGTTTCAATACCCTGCAGGAAATGTATGGGGTAAGACTCATAATGTAAAATTGATTATTGATGTCAGGGAAACAAGGAAAACAACACTAAAGGCAAATGAAAACATTTCACAGCTTCAGAAAGCTGGGAGACAGAACCTTGTCCTGTGTTTTACTGCGTGTTTCAGTTTGAAGGAAAGCATTGGCTGTAGGAATAATATGTGCCAGTCAACCCCAAATCTGAAAGAAACTCCAAGTTTAAATAAATAAGACTGTTTTGATTTCAGGCAGGTCTATACACACTTACAGTCCTATGTAAACTCAGCATCTGGCATTGCTTGAAAGCCAAAGGAGAAGCACTAAACATACTCCATGTCACAAGAGAGTATTTAAATTTTGTCTTTTTTAGACAAACATTTTTCACTGCCTCATTCCTAATAAACTACACCCTCTCTTATGGATATCATATCTATATAAAGGCAAGTTTTATATGACTTTTATTGACTTTGAGATACATGCTGGACAAATATCAGTGTTAATCTCAGACACTTAACAACTTACTCAGCATTGTCCAGTTTACACTGAGCTCTGATCTCTGATCCTGGTCACCCTGAGCTTTCAGGGGAAAAAAAAAAAAAAAAGACTTCTAGTTCATTCTGCTTTGGCTCAGGCTCAACCTTCAATCTCCTTTTATAACTGGAGAAGCAAAGAGGGGAAAATTATCAACATTTCTATTCTTCCCTGAGAGATATCCACTGGACTGCCTGGTAATTTATTTTTTTAAGTTCTCATATGTTACAAAAATATATTTTGGTCAAATGCTTCAGAAATGACTCCCAGATAAAGATCAGATGCACAAAATAAGAATACTGTTAGAAGTGATTGCACTGCTATATGTAGAGTGAATTATAAGCTTTTATTTAAGAAAGCCAGAACTCAGCACAGCAGATTCAAAACTCACATATTTTCCATGTTTAGGAGAAATGAGTCCAAATACTTGTTGGCTTTGCAAGATATTCAGAGCAGAAGAAAATGGGATCAGCTCTAAGTAAGTAAAGATAAGAATCTTATATTCTGCAGTACATGCAGCTGAGCAGGAGGAACAAACCCCTCAAAATTCACAGTGGAGGTTTCTTTGTAAGCTTAAGATTGTGCAAGAGAGGGCAACACCTTGCTGCAGCCAGTTCCTTAACAGCACGTGGAGGGTACTCTAGCATATCCCACTGGGAACTCCTTTCATGTGACACAGGCACGGGCCCAAACTCACCCCTGGATTAAGCCCAGATTTGGGCCTGTGAGGAATTCGTAAGCCAGATATTTTGGGTCCATCTTTTAAAAGAATTCAGGCTGTTGGCAAAGGTTGAATATTCATGTGGTGCATAAGAGATGTGGCCAAGTGGCTCCTGCAAGTGTCCAGCTGCCACCAGGCTCCATGGGGGCCAAGCACTGCCAGGAATTTGGGGGACACATCCCATGGGAGCGGGGGAATGCTTCCATCCAAAATGCATTCAGCTGGTATCAGATCAGACACAGAACTGATTTATTGAGACATGCCCTCCCCAGCAATACTGAGGAGCACGTGATGACCCCTGAAAATGCCATTTGGGTGAAGCTGGGCAGCAGAAATCCAGACAGTGTTTCCAACTACTGCACCAGGGTGGTGAGGGGAGCCACTCACAGGAGGCCGTACAGTAAGTGAACAATAGCTCCCACAGGACACTACAATTTAGTTTTTTGAGTCCCAGGTATATAGCCTCAGTTATTTTTGGAGAGTATTTTTTTTTCAGTGTAATATATGTACTTCAGCAAATCTAATCGTGTTGCAAATCAGCGCAGCAAGACATCTACTATCAGCACAACAGCTATTAAACAGCTAATACAGATCATCATAAGCTATTCCCCTACTGCCCCTTCATATTCTCCTGATTTTTAAAGGAAAGTAAAAAGATAAAAAGGTTTTCCTCTGTGTCAGCTGCCCCATCAGGCAGGGTTCTTTCTGCTTCACAGGTTAATGCTAAAGACAAATAATCAGAAATGGAAATAAGATGGCTCTCCTGATGATGTTCAGTGAGACAGACAAGATTGTCACTTGTTCTATACAAGTGCCATTGCTGACAGAGGTGAAAAATTATCTGCGTCAGGAACAGCAAATATGACTCAGAAGTAGCTTGTAAGGAGAGATTAAAAAAATAATTCAAAAACTAGAGATTCTCACTCCCCACAACCACATGCTTTATGAGTTTTTACAGAGAGAAGGCTAATAGCTCACAAGAAGGGAAAAAATATCTTTTCCTGGCAAGAGATACTAGAGAGTTATTGATCCCACAGTTCAATACTGGTAACATTTCTCTTACTCTGTATTTCTTTGACTAGGTCAGTCTAATCAGGAAATCCTGAGAAAATAATCATGCCATGTACTTTGTCAGAGAAAGAGGGTATTATATCAAGTTATAAATAAATTATAAATCATTACCAATAAAAAAGCTATAGAGATGCTAATGGCTGTTCTGCAGCAGAAATCTATGAAGCATCATGCAGCACTCCTACCAAAGCCAATTTTAATTTTAATTTAAATTTTAAAAAAGCACTGTGATACTAAGTAGCTGTTGACAAAATTATAGCTCCCACGAAAAGCAAACAGTCAATGAGAAGGGATCTTACTCCAAATTTGGCTGACGCATAATGGAAAGCACCCACTGGAATACATCCCCTGTCCTTTCTTTTACTAACATAAGCATTTTTTCCAAGTTACCAGCATTGGTGTCCTAAAACTGCAATCCCTGAAAATCAGTTGGTGTAAATGGAGCTACATGCACTTAAATGGAGCTACTGCCCTCAAACATTTGTTTTTCCTTAAATTGTTTAGTCTCTCACCTCACTACTTCCATGCTCTTTCCCAGAATCAGGCAGGAGACTCCTACAAGCTTATGAACTTATTGCTTAAGAATAGCAAACATGAAAGTAAAATCTGACTTTAGCCACCTCCGAGGGCCGTGCAGATTAGTAATAATGTGTCACACTGCACTGTAAGCAACTGGTGAGAGATGGAAGTCCCTTGCAGCTAAGATTGCATTAACCTTTCATTATTTACCTTATGCTTGGAGCTTCCATTCAGCTCTCAGATAAGTCAACTTAGATGTTAAAGGCCTTTAAATATTACAATAAGATCTTGTGCCCCTGAAGACTTTGCTACTAAATACAAGCATCAATATTTCCTAAATTCTGTGATGATTCCTGTCCCCAGAGAAGTTGCTGTCTAGAAAGGCAGTAGTTTTCTCGTCATTCTCCTAAGCACAATTTAAATAAATAAATGAATGCCATTTCTAGAGGAATTACATGGAGCACCTTGAAATGGAACTGCATTTGTTACAGCAAGAAAAATAATTGTCTCAGCATAGTAAGCACAAGATCTGAGAGACAGAGAAAAGCCTTTTAAAATGTAAGTTTCATATGGCTCATATTTAAATTAGGGGACAATTTTTTAACAATATAATTAATTTTTCTTATACTTTGAGCCACAGCTAATCCTGCAATAATGCCCTCCTGTTTTTCTAAAGGGTGTCTTTGGAGGAAGTGCTACAATGGTCCCAGTCTTTTGAAAATCTGGTAACAAGTAAATGTAAGTAATTGTGTGTTTGCATCCCAGATGGATTGCTGGAAAAAGTTCCCACAAAGCAAAATCAATAGCTCATGCTGCAAAATAGATCCTGCCTTATACACAACTAATAAGAAACAACTTTGTGTGACATGCCCAGCACGCCTCACAGTGAAAATAAACAGAGCATGTTGCAAATACTTTCCCAAACTTACCATTTCTGCAATCACACATAATTCCTTTAAAGGCATGTGATGAGGGCATGGTTTATCTGCCACATCCTCACTTGGAGCACTGAATAACAACTTATATTAGCAGAAAAGTGACAAAGGTCTCTTGGGAAGTCCTGCGTACAGCAAAGACACCATAAAACGGCATATCTGTACAGGGTAACGCCATGGAATACAACCCCAATATTCAGGGATGGGAAGAACTGTAGCTGCAGCAGCAATTCTGAGCTTTCCCACTCCAGCCTCCCTCTGCTTCACACAGGGCTCAGAGCTCTCCCACATTTCTCATATGGGCAGCAGTCTGGAAAATCACTGCTGGATTACGTTTTTTAAAATAGCGATGAAGAAGTTACACCACAGCCCAAACCTCTAAAAATTACTCCTGAGGACTAGCATCGTATTCAAACTGCAGAAAAATTACAAAGAGCAAGAAGATTAACATTAGACAGCATTTGTAACTCTAAAGATTTTGCCATTAAAATCTTAAACAGGAAACAACTGAGTATGTTACAGCACAGGGAGAAACTCCCCAACAGAAAACTGTTCAAAGAGACCAAAGTGCAGCAGAAGCAGCAGGCACACATGTGATCACCACCCCTGCCAGATGACAGGCAGTGCTCAACATCTTCCAAAAAACGAAAGGCCAAAATGCTGCACCAGCAAGAAAGTTTGCTTTAAATAAAACACTTGTAGCTTCCAGCAGTACTCAGAATGCTGCCCTTCTTAAAATGCCTCCTTCACTGCACTGAAAAACACTACTAGTTGAATTTTAATTTATATTTAAAGCCTCATGACATCCAAAAATGGAAAGGTGTACTCACACAAAAAGCCGGAGACACTAAACCCAGTGGATTTGCAGCTCTTTAGGAAAGGTGGGCAAAGTATTTGCCTACCTTAGATTTACTCTGAGATTAGATTTACTAGGGAGCCCTGCATGTGCAGGAAAATGCAAGGTTGAAGCGTAGGGGTAAGACACTGCAAATATTTCCCCATTTTGACATAATCCAATAGTATTTAAGGGGTACAATCAAGAATAACACTGCTTTATAAGTGTCCCTACTGCATGCAAAGGACTCTAAAGGCAATGCATGTAGACAGGTAATATAAATTGGCTTCTGAAATATTTACAGATGGGCCTATGATCTACAAAACCTACTTGAAGACAGAACACAGTGACGAAAACATAGAATTCTGGCTAGCCTGCGAAGCTTATAAGAAGATAACATCCCAGAAGAAAAGGATTTCCATGGCCAGGAAGCTTTTTACAAGTTACATCCAACCCCAGGCTCCCAATGAGGTGACTACAATATCACGAGCTCTGTATCTTATAGAAATGCCTGGAGTGTCATGCAGGAGACCAACAACAAATGCCTAGCATCTCTTGTACCAAAAGGAGTGAAAACTTACTATTCATCCACCCCCCAAACTCTTCTGCACACATTATTTAAGTATTAAGTATTTTAATACTTGAACCCACATCTCATCTACAGGCAAATCTTTCAACTGTATCCACCAAGAACACAAGCAAAATGCACAACTCAATCAAGAACCAAATTCTTGGATCTGTTCTATTCTTTTTTGTCTTTTTAACATCAGATCCAGGGGCCATTGATATCACTTCACTGTATTTTGGATTATTTCATTTTACTAGATTCTGGATTATGCCATTGCTACATATCTATATCATATATATCAGTCTGGTCTTTGCAAGAGTAAATATAAATGAACAAAGTAAAAACTCTACCCAGTGCCGTCCCCTTTGTCAAATGAGCAAAAAGAAAGATTCCGAGACAGATTAGCTTTTTTTTTTTTTAAGGAAACAGCAGATATGTATGTAAAATATCTGAATTTTTTACCCTGACAAGTGGCTATAGAAAAAGTCATTCCTGCTCAGCCAGACATGCCCTATGACCTTTAAACATTCCTGCTTATTACTCTCCTTGCAAAACTACGCCAACTCTGGCTTCTACTGCCACTGCCTCTGGCAGGCTGACATAACTAAAGAATCATGCTTCATTATTTTCTGGTTTATGTGTAACAATAAAATTATTATAGAGTCTCAAAATGCAGCCTCCCTGCTGGCACTGGAGAAGAAGCCAAACCCAAATCAGCTGAATTCCCAGATGTTGGCTGAGAGCAGTTGCTGTTTTAAATGACTAAGCCACTCCCTCTAATGCAAAACTTGAGCAAATTTTAAAGTTCCCTCTGTTGGTTTTAAATGCCAATTGGCATGACAATGCATTCTTGTCCCTTTTTCTCAGCTTTTATTTTTAGTATGCGCAGCTATAGGAAACTCAGCAAGACATTTGCACTTCCAAAAGAGAAATATCAGTATTGCCAAGCACAAATTCATTAATCAAATGTAAGGGCTTAAATCAGGACAGCTACAAATAAGCTGTGCATTTTTTTTCTAAAATAGTGTGTATTTGAATCTTGCTTTTGTCTGTCTGGTTTCTAGAGCTTCAGAACACACCAATTTCACATTTTCTTGATGTTCACTATTAATACAAGAACTAGGCACCAGTCTAAAAAACTAGATGCTCACGAGGATATGAAACATAGTTACATTGAAATTTCAGCAGCATTTAAAATGGGGCACTCAAATGATTCCTCCAGAAGAGGAAGATCTCAACCCATGAAAGACATCAGCATTAACCAAATCTTTAGAGGTCTGCTCTCAACACACATAGTCAAGCTGAAAACAACCAATGGAACTCACCATGAGCTGACGGATTATCAAAGGGTTCCTTTTATCTGGTGTTTTTTGCTGATAACAAAACCTTTCTGCTGACACCCACCTGCAGAGCTTCAATTTATCTGCTACAAACCATGAATTGCAGCAGGAAACCTCTAGGAACTAAAACTTTTCCTGAACAAGGTTGATATATAATCTCAATTTTATCTCAGGTCATAATGCTTTTAGTCATTTTTTTCCCACTGGTAATGTGCACCTCCAGGCACTTGGACTCATCAGAATTCAGGCTTCCTCTTCTGGAATCTAACCCTAGCTCTGGGAACAATTCTTAGCAAAGGAAAGCAGGGTTGGATATCAGCAACTTCCAGCTGCTCCTTCCACTGCAGCCACTCCCCATCCAAACCATGTCCACAGGACATTTTCTGCCTAAATTGTCTCTGTTCTCTCATTCTTCCTAGAAGTAGAGAGCAAACCAAACTCATCCTGCTAAACTCCAATTTTGGAGCCTTGGGTCCATATTCTGCATGCAGGCCCAGCAACAGAGACTTTACCACTGCTCTGGACCTCCGCTAATCACAATAGCCAGGATTAAATTGCCTTTTCCATTTGTGTTTCAGATAAACATTGACAGCTCTGCAAGGAAAGCAATTATAAGGAACATTCAAGAGCCAACACAGTCCTGCTTTGATGAAGCACAGAGAATAATCTACAGGCACATGGAAAGAGATTCCTACCCACGATTTCTTGAATCGCAGTTCTACCAAAAGCTCAAACACAGTCTTCAAACTAATAGCAACAATTCAACGGTAAATTAAAGAGAATGGTTGAAAATGTTAAAAGGTCTCTTCTGGCACACAAGGGTTTAAGATTTAAACTAGACAGGAAAAATCAGGCAGCAGAGGAATATTATTATTAACCTGTTCAACTGTTCTGTCAATGTTAGAATTCACAAGGCACTATCTTCCCCTTTCCCAAGGAAAAGTTCTTGTTTTGTTTTCCTCTCCCCTCAAAACCCCCCTAAAAGCTATGGAAAACTAAGTATTAAAAAAAAGAGTCATTTTGCAGCTGGGGAATAAATGTTTATTTGACTATACATTACAGGAGAAAAAGATATCTGCATTGCTACATTTGCTGTTGTTTTTAGTCTCACAGTCTCTCAAAGTAAAAAGATAAATTTGAAATACAGGAGTTTGCTTAAACTATGGAGTATATTATTTATGTGGTGTAGAGTCAAGTTTATGCTGAATTATGATGTAAAACATATGCTATGAAGGCACTTGATCTACAGTGTACTAAAATATTACCAGTGTCTTTCGGTTTTTCTTCAGTGATGAAATTCATTGGTATTTTGCCTTGTTTTTCTGGGTATGGACACACAAACACATTACTTTCCCTTCAGACTCCCTAAGAATGGGATACAAGCAAGCCTGACCCTTGAACATCCTCCTGCAGCACAGACAGGGCTCTCTCATGCATAAACTGTCAAAAACAACTCCTCGATTTGTTAATCAGTTATTACAGTACCCTGGTTTATATCAATGACTAATCTGAGCTCTCAAATCTCATTAAAACTGGAATCTCTTGATTCTTTTAACAGACTTTAGTGTAGGCAACAAAAGCCATAGGAAGTCAGAGACTTTTCTAGCATGATCTCAAGCTGCTTTATTCCAAGGAATAAAAGAACAAGTCATTCTATGACAGCAGCCCCACAAACCCCAATAAGCATCCCACTGATCCTCTGGGATGATCTCACAGGAGAAATGGAGTGTTTGTTTAGCTGGATCCATTTATGTGACTGAGGTTACTTCAAACACATTGCCAGATCACGCTTGTTAACAGTTTACTTTAAGCTGTAACTTGACTGCCTAGTTTAAAGAGGCAATTTTAGTGACAATGTGATAACCCATTGTCTCACCTCCATCAGGAAAGCCCAGTCTTTCCATGGGAGGACAGAGCTTCATTGTGCCCCTTGTTTAACCACAGTGCTGTTCTCACTGAGAACCTCCCTCATTTTCCAGTGTGAATTCCTGTGCTTTATCCTTGCAAGGCAAACATGGAAGCACAGCTCAGTGCAGGCAGAAAACAACCAGGTTCCACTATCTTGTAGGGAGGAGAAACTATAGCTGTTCTTTTAAGACGTTCCTCTTGTTGGTGTAATAAATACGACATGTGGCTATATTTTAAGGTAAAGTTTCAACCCTTAAAAAAAAATTGTTTGTCTAGGGCCTCTAAGCAGCGCAATTATTGTGGAGCACAGCACAGGCTACACTTGCAGAGAGAGACAGTGATTTATTGATGACAGATGAGTATGTTGATCAACAAGCATCCAATGCATAATATGATGTCTGGCTTTGTATGAAGTTAAATTGGTAAATTGCAACTCTATGAGGATCCTAATGACAACATGTGATGTAAGCAATCATGTTTAACTTATCAGTTATCTAAGGCCCCAAAAATTCTTTTCATCCATAATTTTTTATTAAATTCTCAAGATAGGATTCATGTGTATGTCCATAGCAGAATGCAAAGCCAGCCTGAGCATAGTCTCTACCAGCATAGAAAGCTTTAACAGCACTTCAGGGCAGTAAAAAAAGGGAGTGCTACTATAGGAGATAATCCTTTCCTTTTGCAGTGACCTCATATAAAGAGATTATTGTTCAGATATGTGATTATCCAGCTCATAAAACCACTCAGCAAGAAAGGACTCCACAGGAAATCCAGCTAGGGATAGTATAGCTTTTACTGCTATTAACTTCTGATGGGTGTACAGAGCATTGGACTTCAGTTTGATTAGGCCTGCAAGATGCCATAGCAAAGAAAAAAAATCACAGGATCTCTTAAAAAAAGCAATTCCTGCAGGGGAGCAAATCTGTGACAAAAGCCAGCCTGAGCAGAAGTAAAAAAAAAAAAAACAAACCAAAATACATACAATAAATAAACCAAGGATCACACTAAGGAAAGTCTTCCCATTTCTGTTGGAATTAGAAATTCAAAAGGCTTTCATGTCTGTGTCCCAGTAGAAGAGGCTCATGGTGACAAAGAATAATAACTTTCCGTATTCAAACAGGCTCACGGACAGCCTTCCAAAGGGGTCGCACAAAGAGCTGCTCAGGCACTGAGCTGATAGAGAAACCCTTCCTCCCTGCACAAAGGAGATTATCCAGAAGGAGAAGAAAACCCATCCACAGAGAATACGTAGGGAAATCACAGACTCGCGAACGCATTTTTATGGCATGAAATGTTTAGTGGGTATTTTACTAACAGGTCATGAGGCTACCTACCCTTATTGTCAGTGGGATTATTAATTTTATATTTCCTTCAGAAATAAATAAAATGTTGGGTTTTGGAGCTTGGTTTCCTGTTCCCCATGTCTATCCCACACTCCCCAGCTGGAAAAAACAGAGGGTCCTTTTCCCAAAACAGATCTGTTGTTAACTGTTAGAGATCGTTCTCTTGCTTTTCTTTTGTGTTACCAGATGCAGGGCAATAACACAGTATTTCACCAGATCATATGATTCATAAAACAGTAACTAATGGCAGCAGCAGTAACAAATCACTGCTTTTATCATTTTCATTAACAGCAGCTGAATGAGCTCAGGTATACTTTTCCACTGGCAGACAAACCTAAAAGGCATTTGCTCACATTAATCATTCAAAGGTACTGTTAAAAAAGATAAAAAACTTGAAAATAGCTAAATTGGCAGAACTCTCCTTCTTCCCTCATTTATTTAATAAGAATAAAAAAAAAAAAATCAAAGTGGTGATTCTTCGAACATTAAGTTTGGAGAGATCAAAATGCAGATTAATAAAACCACTGTAGCAATTAACTGTATTCAACCCTGGAAACCATTGACCTATGGAGGCTCCCTAAAAAAAACCGAAAGAAACAACCCACACTGGACAGATGGTCTAGGGCTTTTTGGGGTTTTGTTTTGTTTTTAAAAGAGCTGACAATTAGATCTCTTTTCCTTTGTAAATATGAGCTGTGTTGGCCTACTTTCCTCATAACAGCTGTGAAATTTATACTCTATCATTATACTGCTATGTCCATGAGTTTTACATCAACTCTTTGTGTATAGATAAGTGTAGAATAAAAAAACGCAGATTGTAAATCAGGTCAATAAAACAAAGTAAAAATCTGCTTACCATTAGAGTCACCGAAAATAAAACTTTAAGCATAGCACAGCCTAATTTTTTTGGTACAGATGGTTAGAAAATGAGAACATAAAATATCTCTCCACTGTGCATTCCAAAGATTCCAGAGAATAAATCGTTAGGAGGCTTTTCTCTCAAGTTCTCCTCATTATTTTTGTACTCCCATGCTAACTCTAGATATTCCTTCTTTCAAGTCCCAAGAAATAAATGTTATGCGGTCTCACTCTAAGTGTAGCAAAGAGCCATTATACAGAATTGGTACAGTGATCTAAACTGATCTAAATAAATGGTGAGCAGAGATGTTTATCACCAATTACAGGCCAGATGAGGATGTTTGGGAACTTAAAACCTCACAGGAAAGGGAAATGACTGCAGCATTTCCAAGTATTACCAAATGTACAGTACTGTTGCAATCACAGGGCCCTTCAGAAATTGATGTTTGGCCTAATGTTCATTAACAGAGTGCCATGAAAGAAGTCCTACAAAAAGAACATTTTGCTGCACATGCTGATTAGCTGGAACCCACGGCTACAGACCACAGCTGGTTTTGGACAAAGACTGCATCCTAACCCAGGTTTACCTACAGTCTCCTACAATGCAGCCTCCCAGAGGTGGTCATCTCAGTAGAACTACCCATTTAATTATTTCTCAGTAATTTTAAGAAGCTTTGCTATTAGAATCTTAAATCTCAAAATTTAGAAAAGCTTTAGAAAACATAAACTTTAAAACATTCAAATTTAAAACAGCAGACCCAGCCCCGGGTTTGATTAGACTATACAAAGGATTCTAACCTTTTTTTTTAATCAAAAAGAAAAAAAAAGAACCAGGTGAAGCAATATAGAAAGAAAGATGAAAAAGATGCAAGAGGAGCAAATTGTGTATTGAGGAAGCAAATCATGCAGTCCAGTACTCTTCTAGATATTACACATCATATGTACACAGATTCTAACAACTGTGAATTCTCATCACACCAGAAACAAGATCTCAGCCAGTGCAGTTAAATTGTGCAATGGGTTCTTCAGAAAGGAATGAAAATTATTAAGAGCATGATAGTGCCATATTCTGGATCCCAGGCAGCGTCTTTCTGTTTCCTTTCATGTGTCTCCATGTCCTTACAAAAGCTGTGACATGGAATGGGACACGGTGAAGTGCTCTGCAGCTGGTCAGCATTGTGGGCACACACATTCTGCCTTGACTGAGCTGCACAAACACTTCACAGCCTGCAGTGCCCCTTGAGATGTGCAGGGCCTCTGCTGGGACCAGCACATCTGACACGCTGTCCGTTCCCTGCTGGTAAGTAGATGCCTCAGGGGATCCTAGAGCATCTCAGTAGGACCAAGGGCCTGTGCTTGCACAACGGGATCAATCCTGCTTTCTCAACTCTATCAGATGAAGGTTTCACGTCTGCCAGCCTTTACCCACCACTGGCATCTTAAAACAGCTTTTTAATAAATGGTTTATCTACAACTTTAATTTTCTGTCCAAAACTGCTATGACAGTTATCTCAAGAGTCCTGTACCACAGATTTTGCTCAACTCAAAATAGGATACAACTATCCAGGGACTCCTCACTACAGGGACATGCGCCTCACAAAATCAGGAAATGGGGTAGGTCCACACTGAGAAAATGACACAAATAGGGGGTTTCAACCATGGCAAACCTTCACAGAGGAGCTACAGCCCTCCTTCCCAACCACAGCTCTCCAATGCTGTGTCCTCTCTCCGGATTTCTGCATTAGGTGCAGAGATCTGAGCATAAGGGGAAAACCCCGAGGCTTTACAGCCAGGAACAAGGCTGCAGTTCCTCTTCCACAAACCCACACCACTGTAAGTCACTGATACAGGACCCCGCAGATCTCCTCAAGGGGAAACAGCTCAAAACCAAACCCTAAAACTCGTATCAAAGGCTTGATGTGAGCACTGCCTTCCTGCCCAGCAGCAGAGGGCAGACGCTCTGTCCTGGTGCTGAGACCTTGCTCTGGCAGGCTGGTGCCAGGGCTGAGGTACAACACCAAGCCACAGCTGGGAGACTGCATTTCACAAGCACCAGGAATGCCAGCCCGCCATCAGAAATGACAAATTGCCACTGCCTCTGCCAGGTCCTGAAGGAAGGTGGCATTCATCTCGTGACAGAATTAATTTGCTATGCCTGTGCTGTGTCCTGGCTTGCCTATCTCATGAGTCTCAGGCTGCTAAGTCAAAACTTGCCCACGACATCCATCATGAGGGCTGTCACCACACACAGCACCAGCCAAGGCAAATAGTTTTTTCTCCCACACTCCTCATGTGCAGGTGTTGATTCCAGTAATCACCTCAGAATCAAACAGGTGAGTAAATAAGAACAAGATTTCCCCCCTCTCCCCAGAAGAAATTGTTCCATACTCAATTATTTCATGGAGTTATTTCCTTCTGGCCACGCCGTGATTTGCTTTGCCTTTGGTTAGAGAAAAAGAGGACAGGACTGTAACTCTACCTGCATAAATTCACAAAGAAAGAGCTCCCAAAATCTGTAAAAGCAGTTTTCAGATATTTGCAATTCTAAAGATTTATCATTCACAACACATGACCCAGTCAGTTATTAATGAGTCTTGCAGGACCATGGCAGATTACATTAATTCTAAACAGCAGTAACCATCAATATTTTCTATTAATTACTCTCTACGAAGGAAAACATACTTAGTTTTAAATATAATAATTCAAAAAGAGCCAATGAAAAAACTTCAAAAGGAAGAAGTACCTAGCCTGTGAATGATCACCCATGTTTCTTCACTCATAATTGTGTCTGTTGCTAAAATAACCTCTTAATAATGAAAGAGGATTTTCTAACTAATACATGCAATCTCATTTCAGTTCAGCTACCAGTACTTTCTTCACTCTCTCGCTACTTTTCATTTTAGTTGCATCTTTGCAACAGTTTCTGCTGGTGGGCACCCTGCTCTTGTTTCCTAGAACATATTTTCTTTATACGTTTATCTCAGTAGCTCTACAAACTCCTTCCTTTTCTATCTGCCTTCCATATTTTTTACATTCAATACTGACTTTCTTTTAAAAGCATATTGAGCCCTCTCATATTTCAGGATTTTAAAGGGTTTGATGTTTGTTTTAAATAACTCAAGATTTATATTGTGTACACCGCCTTGGTTCCAGATTAACATCTATCACAGCTCTTTTGGATGAGCTCATACTCTCGCAGGAGTAACCTGATGCTACTTTAAAGACTTCTCTCCACTCTGTCCCTACAGATCCTTCCAACACCACCACATTCTCCTCATAATAAGGCTGGGTTACCTGTGCCAAAGCACCTCAAAGACAGTGCACAGCAAAGCCCTTAGGTCCACAGTTCCTCCAACCAAACTACAGTGAGGCAACTCTGGAGAAACTTTTGTTGCTGCTACTTCAGCATGGCAATTACTGCCCTGCAGCACAATTTTTGCTAAGGCAGGATAAAATTGCTCAGATGATAAGAAACCTGTACTGTCTTTGCAATTGTAGCACACTGGATGAACAGTTCAGTGATATTTAAACCAGGTTGTTGTACATTGCTAAGTATGGAAGGGTGGGAAAAATCTACTTCTGGTGTCAATTGTAGAAGTGATAAGTTACAAAAAGCAGTTACCAAGATAATTGTGTTCTGTCTAGTTCTGCTTCTCCAATAAACTTGCAAAGCATTTCAAAATATTCAGGGAGGTTTTTTAGAAGATCAAACAGTGAAGATGAAATCTAGCAAAGATTTTATCTGTTTCAATAGGTAAATGTTTAACAGACTATGCTAATAATTTTGCCTTTAGCAGCTTAGCCTGGATTTACTGATTATTGTGCAGTGGCGCATGAAGCTCGTTGTCTAAATGACCCAGATAGTAGGTTTTTTTCCTATTCAGCTATTGAAATAATTCTTCCAATTTTTGTACCTGCACAGGGTCTGCCAGCCATTTTGGCTATAAAAAAAAAGCTTTTCTACCCAGCATCCAGTGGTTTACTAGTGAAGCCAGCCAGCTGGATTACACCCACCCTTGTAGAAAGGTGTTAATCTACTCCACCTGCACTTCACATAAGCAGAAGAAAGATCATTTCCAGTGCCAAGAGCTACCTGACCCCACTAGCACAAGTTTATAACCACTGCTGAGAAGCTGCTTTGATTAAAGCACTCATGACTGAGGGCTGTCAGGCTTTAGCAGTGAATGTAACTTGGAAGGATTTCCGGACAGGGAGGCCTAGACTGTCACGTATTTACATTTTGTTCATACTGGTAGGCCTTGTGGAAAGCCCCAGGGCACTAGCACATGCTGCTTTAAAAAAAAAAAACACGTGGAGGAGTCACAAGAGGCAAGAAATAATTTAAAATTGGGGCATTTCAGGTTTCCTGGGGAACGTTGCCCCAAATAAACAGCAGGAAGGAGTCAGGGAGGGGGCCAGCTCGCCCCAAGCTGACCTCCTCCCCTCCACCTTCCTTTTTGGCCAGGGCCACCCCTTTAGACAGCCCACTCCCAGCCACAACAAACACCTGAGTGCCTCCAGGTACCCCAGAGCTGCAGCACAGCTGGATCAGCTGCCATCAGCACAGGCTCTGCCTCACGGGGCAATGGAAATGTAAAAACCACCACAGCAGCCTGGGGCTCCTTTACCTGCTACAACCAACCAGATAAACACTGCACCCACGAGAAAGGGCAGGCTAAGTGCTGTCCTTAGTGAATCCATCAGCTACAGGAACATTGGAGGAGTTACTACCGTGACATTAATGGTAACTTTTAATGTTCAAAGAAATAGGGTTAAAAATTAGGATATATAAATAAACCTCAGCTCTTTATTA
Organism: Dicrurus megarhynchus; assembly: GCA_013399195.1. Taxonomy (NCBI): domain Eukaryota; kingdom Metazoa; phylum Chordata; class Aves; order Passeriformes; family Dicruridae; genus Dicrurus; species Dicrurus megarhynchus. The sequence continues at coordinate 4,754,156 of VXAD01004603.1, read as the reverse complement.
AGACAGATTCTTCTAAGATTTCCATCTAAAGACACAATATCCACATTACCACATCAAGCCATCTTAAATTACAGTTTCTATTTCAGTAAGAGTGCATAATTCGGTATTTTTGTATTAGAAAATTATTTTTAATGCGTACAGCTTAAAAACCCACAAACCAGTTACTCATAATCATTTAATTATACAGAGGCATTTAGAGAAGCAAACTGCACCAAACATCTAAACATAAATCAGAAAATTAAAGTTTCCAACAGACTTTTCTCATTCCATTTTATTTGACCTTTTTTTTTTTCATTTAAAAACACAATTGACATATGTTCAACAGGCTTCAGAAGGCAGAATGTTTTAATTAGGACACCACTCCTGCAAGACCAGAAATAACAAGAGCTAAGAAAGCAGAGAAACAAAACTATAAAAAGACTCTGTGAGGGTTTGAGAAAGTTTTGTGTTAGGATAAATGGGAAGCCAAGCAGTTTAAAACGACCACATGTGGAGATGAGAAATTTGCTTCTCCCTCCCAACTTCTGTACAGTCCAGTCCTGCAAGTGCACCAGCACACATTGCACCAGTAATATCCAAGACTGATCACATTTAGTCCAGATGTGCAATAATATTACTGAAGCAACGAAAAAGGTATTTATGACCAATGCTATAAAGGGGGCAATTTGAATCCAATGGGAAATACCATTATAGAAACTCAGCATTCCTTTGGTTTTCAATGAATTAAAGTGGCTTTTGGTCAGTTTTCCACTGTTGCTATTTTTATTCTGTTTGGAGCACCATTCTCCTTTCTTTTCCTTGGCCAAACAGCTCTGCTGATAGATGTACAAAGCAGACCTGCCTGGGCAGGCAGAACAGAGCCTTGTCTCAGGTGATACTGAAAATATGGTCCCCAAAGACATTCAGGAAACTGAAATTGTTACTGTCCCTTGTCTAAAGAATGCTATCAGGAAACAATTGCACCATTAGGTTTGTCATTTAAATTCAGCTGCTTGCCATTAACCTTTCTAATGTGAAGTGCAAGATTTGAAAAGAAATTACATCAGCAAATTATTAAGGTCTGTGACAATTAATAAGCGATAAAGCTCACTGAAGCTAAAAGCACAAGGCGTACTCTGCTTCGCTGCAGTGTGACAAATGAGATGGCAGATGCAACCACACTATCCAGTGCAGAATTAATCCCAGACAGATTCTCAGATAAGTGAGAAACAAGAAGTGCAGCCTCACAAGAGGGATGTGGCTATACCTATAACATCAATCAAAAAAGAACAAAAACACCAAACAAAGTGGTGCTTTAAAAGCAAAAGACAAGGAAATAACTTTCATATAAAGCAGAGCAATTTGTTTTTAAATCTAATTTATATTTTATACATTGTAGCAATTTTATGATTCATACATCTGTAATTTTTCTTGTATCAGTCACTGGTACCAATCCATACTGATCAGAAAAGATGATGAACAAGAAGCTGCACCTGGACATGGATTGGGGGAGCAAAAGAAGAATTTCCCTGTGGTACAGAAGTGAGATTTCAAAGGTAGCTTCACCAAGAGAACAGCATTTAGGGAAAAGATCAGGAAACAGGCAAGTGATGCCCTTTCACACTTCTCCTTTCCAGCCTCTCCAAAGGTGGATCGATTTCAGCAGGCAAAAAGGACCAGTTGGGTCACTCATTTCATTTAAAACTAAATCTAGTTAGAAGCAGTTGCATTCATTGCTGTTCAGCCCAAACTGCCCAGAGAGAAGGCAAAGCCAACAGTTGGATACAGCTCATGATTTTTGTCATGGAACTGTGGGTCTTGTGCTTCCCTCCCTTTCTAATTCATGCTTTTGAAAGCAACACTGCTGTCAGATCTGTTTGAACAACCCCAAAGACACTTGGAAGGCCTCATCAGCTCCCAGCAAGAAAATAATTACCCAGCACTGCTTAAAGCAGCTTTACAGTTGTCACAGCAGTTCCCAGGGAATATGTGGATAATCTCACAAACACAAAAAAACCCCACTGGACTCCCAAAATGAGTAGTTCACAAAGAACATTAACAAAAATCACAGCCTTCTTGGTGTATAAAAAGATGTAGTTAGCTTGGATAAACAGTTATTTTTTTCTTAAACTGTTATTTGCTTCTGTGCTTGCTTTGACTCAATTTTCTTGTTTCCCCTCTCATTCCTTGTTAAAGATCACATTTAAAAATATGTAATATTCCTTGTTTAATTACAACTCCTTAATTTAGTTCTTAAATCCAGCATCTTCCATGGGAGAAGTTTTACTTCAAGTATGATTGTATCTTTACAACCACACCACGTCTGCACACCCTGCTGCTGTAAACCTTTTGCCTGTTCCTGTGAGTAATACAACATGATAAAGCAAGAAAACAATTCCACCTAATGAAGATGATGTCAAAGCATTCCCAGAACTGTGTCCAGAATGAGAAGGTATAATATGTATTGTCTGTGGAGAAGAAAAAATCAAAACAAAACCAAAGAGAAAAGCAGCAAGCCCACACAATTGCTTTACTTTTTAAATTCTTACTGTATTAGCTTCTCCATCCACCAGTACATTCTCAAGGACCATGGGGACGGTTTTTGTTTTCTGTATCGGTTTTTCTACTCCTCACAATTAGAAGCATCTGGCTTTAGAGGAGGTCCTGAATAGTCCAGCTAATTCAAGCTAATTTACACTGCTTTGTTGCTGTGCATCCCCCTCTAGATCCTCAACACAAGTAGTCACACGTTTTGCCTTAATTTTCTTAAGCTGTTTTTACCTGCTTTGAGGAAAATCTGTTATTTTACACAGTGCTTAAATTTCAAGAGACCATTTATCCCTGCCATCCAGTTTTGAAGACCAGTGCAGCTTTATTTGTTATTACAAGTATGTAGCACATAAGGAGGCTTCAGCCTGCTAAGCCAGTGCAGCTGCTATTAAATAATAGACAATTAACTGTCAGTCTTCAAAGAGTGAAGAAGACCTGTTAGGCACTGTTAGAAAGATTGATTTTTAATGTGCTCAATATTTATATATATTTATATATATTTATAGTGACCACACAAATATTTATGTTAAGCAAGAAAACCACGGGGAGTGGTCTGCATTTTGTTATAACTACATAATATTCTGCATGGCAGAAGTCTTCAAATATTATAGGCATGTTTGATATGTCTGCTTTTAATTGAAGCTGGAGGATTTTTTATGCAGGGCTCAGTCAACGAATTAAGCCAAAAAAGTTTGGAGATACTCTCCAAGCAATCATCTAAGCCTAACTCTTAGACTTGCCCACAGTCTCTCATTGAAGACCTAAAATTTGTTAAACCTCCACAACTTCCTTGTAGGAATTCTTTCCAATAATTGATAATGGACTCTTAAAACTCTCTTATAAGCCAGTTTCTCTTTCATCTCATTCCCACTTAGACTGTAACACTGCCAAAAGCTCTGCTTGTCCTTGGTTTTGTCACAGTTTAGCCCATATAAGGCAGCCAGACCAACCTGTTTGGAGTGAAACTTGTGTTTACCTTCACTTTGAGAAGATTGCAGTGAGTTTGTTTAGCAAGAGGAAGGTGACGTAGCTCATAGCTGACATTACCAAAGCCCTGATGGGTACACATTGCAGAATGCTCAGCAGCCAATCAAGCACCTCCGTCAGTTCTAACACATCAATAAATACTGACATGTGTCACTTGTGTTCTCTCTTAGTAATTCCTTGAAAAGATGCTCTTATCAAAAGTGCAGCTTGTCTCTGCCTTCCCACTGCTGTAGGAAATGTGGCTCTGCATAAGGTTTCTTCAGAGACTTCTACATTCTGGAAACTTGCCAGCTATTACTCATAAATAAATGTATTAGTACTGATATATAGGTGCAAAAGGGAAAACCTTTACTTTCAAGCATGAAGTAAGCTCAGTAAGTCAGAGTAGTGTTACGTCTAAATGGCATATAGCAAAATTCTACAAACACAGATTGAAATTCAGCCCCTCTGTGAGGTATTGATACATTTCCTTGCCTCCCCGAAGAAATTGAAAAAATCATACAGAAAATGGCAGCATCAAAAAGAAATAACACCCCAAACTGACGAGCATATTAAGACAATTTAGGACCTGTATCTGAAGGGAGGAGACTGCAAGTGAACTTTTCAAAATTCCTATGACGCAACTTCCCTAGAGATGTTTAGGGCCTTCTTTACACAGCCATTATCATTGCTGTTTGGATCACTTGTCAGCTGAATATTCTGTGGATTTTTGTTCCAGTTATTACTTGCGTGGCAGTTGTGCCCATTTCCTCCCCCATGAAGACGCCCGGTGTTTCTGACCCAGCTATTCCAGCCCTTCCCACCTGCTCTCTGCTGCTGCAAACAGTGGCACCAAAGGTGAATTCCCGACTCCTCTGAGCACTCACAGCACCGACTGCTTCCTTTCCTAAGTGCTCTGATTACCCACGACAAAAACCAACTTGTTCCATCATCATATGGGAAAGTGTATTTTAGTGCCTGGAGTGAAACCTAAATCCCTGGCCTCTCCTCAATCCCATCCATTGCTGCCAGAATAAACAAGGAAGAAAAAAACCCCAAACAAAACAAAAAAAACACACCACATTGAAATGACCTGAAAACAAGCCCTCAGATTTTGCTATTGCCTGATTATATACTGGGTACAGAAATTCTGCAAGTGTAAGTTTGTTTACTACTCAGAACCTCTCCATGAGTGTATGATACCGAGGTATTTTGGAAAATTAACTTCCCACTGAGCCCTTCATTTATTATCAATAGATATTAGAGCTTTGTCATTTGCTACCTTGAGGAGATGGAGTGAAGGTACAGTTGGACAGAGGCAGCAGATCTCTGCACTTACAGCTTAGGTTCAGTAGGAAAATGACAAAAAAGCAGGAAGGAAAATGCAATTAATTATCCTTCAAAAGGTCACTTCTCTTACTCCAGTTAGAAGAGACAGCACATACAAGAGCACATCACCTTCCTAGCATTAACAAAGCATACTCTAAAAGGACAGATGCAACCCTGAGGCTTGGCAAGGAGCCTGGAAGCACATTTCTTTCCTGATAGCAGCCTTGGTGGTATTTTCAGGAGTAATCCTTCCATTCCCAGAGGTTACATGTCTTCCAAGAAGCACACAAGCATAGAACTAGCCAATCCTAAAATAATGCCTTCCACTACCACAATATGCTGGTTATGATTTAAAGAGAGGTGCTTAAGCATCCCTTTAGAGGGTATATAAAACTCAGGGGTCTAATTTGGCAAAAGATGTTGCCACCAAACAATTTTCATCCAAAGAATTCCCACTCCATAACTTTTTGCATAGTCAATCACCCTTGCACTGCTCACAGGAAGCAGGGACAGGATAAAAACCCACCCAATATCCACTTTGTAAAACTAAAAGCATTCCTTATTGGTGTCTCCACACATTGCTGAGATCTGTGTCAGGAAATATGCTGGAAATTTTAATATTTGAAATGTTCCACTTTTCTTCAAATGCATCCACGCTTTAGTAAATCTCATTTTTCATCCCTGCCTCTATACATGTGCCATTTTGGGGAAGAAGGTTAAACTTCACCATCATCAAAGCTTCCTTTCCTCACACAGATAGCTGAACAGAAAAGTTTTTCTACATGAAACCGTGCAGGGGTTTTTAACAGCATCTCCTGAGAGATGTGCCAGTACCAGAGGTTGAAGAACTGACACATTTGACCAAAATTTTCCCAGCAACCAAAAGGAGCAAAAAGCATGTGGCCTCTGGTGTCAGCTGGAATAAGTTGTAACGAATAAGAGGAGTAGGTCTGCTGAGCAAGAATATGTCACCGTTTAGTTTGTAACTTCTGAGAATAAACTCTTTTATACTATGTTCCAGGAATATTACCAAATAGCTTCAGTGTATCGGATGACTCAGTGTGCTGGTGACATGGAATAACAGTTCAAAGGAACAAAACCAAGGAATTCAGAGTTTCACGTGCTAATGCTGCTAGAAAACTCAGTCACCTAACCCTTGGCAAGTTATCAAAGCACTAAATGGTAATATATCCTCAAATAAATTGAAATTGCATAGTGCTGGCTCATCAATCCAAGAAAGAAAGTGTGACTATTATAAAGCAGATGTCTCGATTAATTTGTTATGATACACTGGCTCCAAAGCTGTGGTCTATTAGGCAATAATCCAAGACACAAATCCAGGATTATTAGCATCACACAAACAAGCCGGCATTTGAAAGCAGAGTTTTCCTGTAGTCTCCAAAAAAAAAAAAAAAAAAAAAAAACAACACCTTTCAAAACCAATAAAAATCACAGTT
>VXAD01004603.1:4653975-4747856 GCA_013399195.1 Dicrurus megarhynchus | reverse complement strand
AAACCATGTAAAATACACATTGCTCAGGATGCTGGCAGTGGCTGAGGCTGTGTTTAGTTTCAGCTGCATGATTTCCAGGAAGCAGCCCCCCATTCCATCCATGCTTTCTGACAGAGGTGAGCTCTGCCATCACCACATCACAGTGTCAGAAAGATTTCTCCTGCAGGCATGAGCGCTCCAGGTCATCTCACAAGGTGCAATCATTAACAGCCAAGTTTCATTTAAAAAAAAAAGTTAGAAAATACTTAAACCATGGTAACTGAGGCTGAGGACAGGCTAGGAATGACATCCATCAATTTTGGATGCCCACTTGTGTTTCCAGGAGCCAACTATAACAAGCTAGCAGTCCATCCTGTGCCCATTCAAAGCCAGAAGTTGATGTCTTAAACCCCCACAAATGCACAGCTTCGGGTTACGCCACAGTGAGCTGCCACACCCCAACAAAACCTTGGTGAAATGATGGTTAGATCAGCACCCTCGGCTGCTGTGTGGATGAAAAAGCTCCCGTTAAATTTGGTTACACAAAGTTGAACAGAAGTGGGTTGAGCCAGCCATGGCCAGCCAGGAATTTGTTACTTTAGACAGAGCTCTGAAAAACAAATGGAGGACTGTGGGGTTTCAAGCACCTCAGTGCCCAGGCAACAGGTTTTAAAACTGTTTTCCTTTCAACTCTGGAAAACAAATTTCACCACAAGAGCTAAGAAAATCTTTGCCAGCAGCAGCTCAGATACCACTGATTTTTATCAAAACCAAAAAGACTAATGAAATTGCCATTTTCTTCTTTCAAAAGAAAGCTGCTGACAGGTTCTGATAAGGAGAAAACATTAATATACAAAGTGCCTGGAACCAGGGCAACTGAAGGGCTCATCTGAGCAAAGTCTTGCATTTCTGATAAGAATGCAAGCAAGTAACTAAGACAACCATATGAATTTTGCCTTTGGTGTGTGGATATGCTTATGCCAGAGAATTGGAATAACACAGGAAACCAGCCTTACTGTACTTGCTTATTAGCAGGGTTAGAGACCCAGGAGGGAAGGAAAGGCAAGAAAGCTGAGGTTCATCAGGTACATCTCCAACTGCCACATATCTCCAAGTGATACTTGCCCTTATTAAATTGTTCCATTCCTTATCACGTGGATCTGCTGAATGGTTTCATGCTAAGCTTCAGCTTCTCTAAGTCATTGAGAGTCTCCCCAGAGTGGGGGAAAAAAAGAGCACCATTGCTACATGGAGTCATCACACTCATTGAGAAGCACAGATCAGATTACAGGTGTAATTGAAATAAATCCATCCTCACACGTTTAAAGTCAGGGATCCTGAAGTACAAGAATCCTCAGCCAGAGGCTTAGATGAGATGTAAAGATTGCCCCAGTTATCTCCTCATTGTGCACAGCACACCACGGGACTGTTCTGTCCCTTCCATCAGATATGGGCTAAAACCCTACCCAAAAGCAACTGAGAGCAAAGTTATTTAAATCAAGAGCAAACTTCGCATTTCCAGGCAATCCTATGTGAATTTCAATACTTGGAACAGAAAACCCAACAGCAAAAGTGAAATGGGCAACATGTACTTGCCACTGTAATTGGAATAAGAGAGATTAAAATGTCTACCTACTGTGTAAATAAAGGATCAAAGCAAACTGCATTGCTTCTGGTTCCCAGGAGGTGGGTTTTACTTTTTTCTTGTTTTGTTTGTTTAAGTAAGGCATTGTTTATTCATTCTTCCATCTTTCAATAGAGCCATGAATGTCCCCAGTCAATGAGGCATGCTTCCTGCCAGGGTACTTGGAAAAGCACTGCACATTTAGAGAACTCTCTGTCACAAACATTTATTCAGTGGTGTCTTCAGAAGACCATCCATGTGATCCCTCTCAGGTTTTCTGCTGGGCTTCTTTTGCCTCTCCTGAAGCCTGGACTGCAGGAGACAGAGCATCTGGTGAGATCCAACAGGCTTGGCAATACAGAAAACCTCTTACCAGGGAAAGGAATCAGAGGCAGACAGCTTCTGCAATAAGAAGCAAAGTAATACAGGAGTAATGATGTAAAAATCACATCCCACTCTGCACCAACATTGCAGCCTCAGAAAAAACTCTGCTGTGGAAGTCTTTGCCAATTTTCCCCTGTGAAACAGACCCCAGCAACACAGCTGCAGCTCACAGACTGCAGGCAGACAAAGCCCACCTGAATGAGAGACACCCACCTCACCTTCCCTGCCCAGAAACACCCCAGGAGGAGCAGGAACTGGGAAAAGACTGGGCCATGGCTTCTCTGCCCAAGCTACAATGTGTGTCAGATTAAGACACCAAACCCACAGTAAAATTGAAATAAGAAGAGGAAGATTTGTTTAAAAAGGTGAGTGATGCCATTCACTCACGAAAGACATAATTCTCTAAGAGATAAATAGGTTTTAGCCACCTTGACCCAGGACATGGTACTAACAGCCACTACTGATCTAAATCCTTCCAGACTCCTTGCAGATTAAGGATACTTTAGTTTTTATGTTGTAAACAAAGAAATTAAAGGCAGTTTATGAGGGAACTCTCACACAAACCCACACATACAAGACAGGATTGGAATATCAAGCCTGGTCTCCAACAGGAGATTAAATCCAACAATTAGCTTCCCAGCAACCTGGTCCTGACAAGCAAAGCTGTACTGGCTTCAGGCCACAGAGATCTTGCCAGACTTAACACACAAAAAAACCCCACAAACACAAAACTTGCTCCAGCTTACCAACATTGCTTATCTGTCTACGCCAGAAGTACAAAATAGCTTAGAACAGACTGTTCAAATTTGCTTGCAGATTTATAACCGGGACATTAATCCTCTGTGACACTTTTTTGCCCTGTTTTTCTTTACAGATATTATCTTCTGCAACGTAGTAGCAATATATCAAAAAATGTAATTATGCAAAAGCTTAACTAATGAAATAAGTACCAAATTACCTCAAGGAAGCTTAAGAAGAAGGGGCAATTGATTAAGCCCAGCTAGGTTTCTGTGACATAAAAATACAGGACCTCCTCTTGTATACAGTTGTAGTATCAAAAACATTTATTCTACATCCCCTTTCTATAATTGTTTCCAAGATAATATTTCAGATTAAAGTACAGAAACATGCTCCAACATTAATTTTCTTCAAGAAAAAAACTTAGTGAAAAAAAATTCAGCGTTTTCATTGGTGATTTTACATGACTAAAAGGCCTCATACTTCTAAATAGCATAGCCCAATGACTTTTTTTTAAACCCTGTAGTCTGTGAAAGGATTTTTAAAGTCATTCAAAACCTAATTTTTATGCAAGAAAACATGTGATGTAACCTGCTCTCTTTTGCTCCCCTTTCCTTCTTAAAGGCTACAAAATGCAAGCATTAAACACAAAGGCAAATAGACAATAAATAAAGATCACATAACATGGCTTGCACATATCTTCAGGCAGTGCATTTTTTGTATGAGTGTGATTTATTTCAGTGGAAAAACTGACTTACCTGTTGTGATGCACGAATTTGAAGACAATCAAGCCTGGAAAGCTGAGCTGCAAATATAAGGAACAGGAATATTAATGGCATTCTTCCCAAAGGCAGATGCTGCTAGAGTGCACAGCAGTTGCAGGAATAACAACAGATCACACAACAAAATAACACTGCCATTGCCTTGTGATGAATTTAGTGTTATCAGTAGCAAACCCATCCCTAATTCAGTCTAAAGTAGGTGTTGCGTTTTATGTTAGGCATTATTGCATATAGACTGTGATGCAAACAAAATGCTGCAGCTCTTAAGTGAGACCCTTCCAGGTTCTACATTGGATTTTGAAAGCGTATTAGATGACAAAAGTGAAGAAGCAACATTTTCCCTGGTTTTATCTTCTGTTGTTACTGTTTTTGACAGGGTCCAGGCAAACAGCTTCAGGAACATAAGGCCTTCCATAGGTAAGCAGCCAGTGCAAGTCACTAAGTGCCAAGGAGCAAAGGAAATGCTTGTGGGAGCTTCCAGAGCAGGTCTGGGCTCAGATCTGGCAGAATTGTCTTCTGCTGAACATCCCTGGGTGCAGGGCACACAGCAGGAGGCAGCACATGGAGAACTTGGCTAAAAGCTCTTTCCCCAGAAATAGCACAAAGATGAGTTTAAAACAGGTCTGTGGAGTGCTGGAAAATGCTGCTAGTCAGACTCGAAGCATTGGCTTTATAAACTCTGCTGAGTTCAATTAACTAATTACTTAACTTATTAAATATCTTTTATAAGTTACTGAGCAGTGAGACCCTTCTGTCTCCCTGATAGCAGCTCAAATCCATACCCCTGCCCACCAAGTTCATTTCTCAGCGGTTATGGAAAGTATTACAATAAAAACTTTATTAAAAGAGAATAAAAATGCAGAAAGAAAACAGAATTGATAAGAGCTATCTTTTGTGTATGCTGGCTGGATGTACCTTAGCCTTCTTTTGAACCTACAGATTGTCCCTGGAGTACTTTGCAAGAAGAAACAAGCTTGACTGGGTCATTACCAAAGCAGACACAAGTTCTGGGCTACTCTACAAGATGTATAAGTTGTAAAGCAGAAACTAAAGACAGATGCACAGCCTTGCAGCAGGTCCAACAGCCACTGAACCCAAGGTGTCTGCGTAAGGCCCTTTCCCAGCAGCTCAGCACGCTGGCAGAGCCCGGTGGTTCCTGCCTGCCACCAGTGCCACCTTTGCAGGCACTGAGACACCCACACCGATGTCACCTCAGGGCTCACTTGGACTTCGCTGCTCTGAGCCTCCAGAGGGCTGAGCTGAGCCCACAAGCTTTGTTTTAAAGTACAGCTTCCCTCAGGGCTAAGGGACACGAAATCCACCCAGAACACAGGAAACAAAAGCTAGGTTCTGTTTTTAACTCTCCCTGAGGGGAACTTCTGAGTGATTATTCAATTGATCACCCACTTAACCTATTTACTGCTCAACATATTTACTTAAAGTCGTGGCACTAGAATTCCATGGAACTCACATGCAGGTTGTGTATCCAGCCTTCTGTGCTGGAGGAGCTTCCTGTAGGAATGCTCCAGCCTCAGCTGCTCAGGTGACCTGATGCAAATATCCTCTTAGTGAATTAGAAAAGTAACTCAGCATAGCTTTCAAATTTCAGAACACTCCACTATAAATTTTAGATCAATGTCTTAAATAAACCCTTACATTAAAACTTACAATATTTCTTCTTTCCCAAATCCGGCCCCTGCTACCACACAAAACCTCCTGTAACTTCAGTATCCTTATATAACAGCAGTTAATTGCTCAATTAGCAGTTGTCAAATCACCTGTTTACCATTTAGGACAGCCCCAAACCTATGGGGAATGAAGACTGTAAACAGCAGCAGCTGCTAAATGAGCTGTTAATCCCCACCTGCTGTCGGGTAGGAACTGCTACTTGTTCCAAATGAGATTACCCTTACTGAAACTACCTATACAGCTAATTTTGGATGTCAGTGTATCCACACAAAATTATGGCCTAGTTTTTCTGGTGTTTCCTCTCTATGGTGCTCTCTAAAATATATTTCTGTTGAGTTTAAAGAACTGTATTTTGTTTACAAGTACAGGTCCTTGGCATGGAAAGAAAACACGGCGTTAAACTTGGGCTTGCAAGACCCCTTGACATAACAACCTAGTTGGAATACTAGAGAAACCTGAACCAGCCCTTCCAGTAGGGAACATTAACTAAAGGAGAACTTCCTACTTCCAGTCTCTATCCCCAGGAGAACAGCTCTCTGCTCTTCTTGTAAAGCAGCAGAGCAGTTGTCATCTCTAGGTTTGTAGTCACACTCGTTTGTAGTCACTTCTCTCCTGATTTGTAATCACTATCAGCAAAATAGGAAAGCTTTACAGAGCCTGCCAATTAATTCAGCACAAATTTCCAGTAAAGATGGACTGGTGGAAAGCCCTGGCCAAATTCCTTCTTAGAGGAAATACAGAGCAGGAGATTAAAATGTGATGTTCTGAGCCTGTCCTTGTTTTCTTTACAGAAGTTTCATCACAGGACAGCCATCACAATTCCTGTCTGGAGAATCCATCAAGCAGCAATGGCTTATAGGCTTCACTTCAAGAAAACTCTGCCAAACTTCTCCAAAAACCAGCTGCCAAAAGTTGGATTCTTGTCTGTGTTTATAGTTGTGTGACCCACATTCGATTAGCTCCAAGGGGTTTTGGTTTAGAGGCTGGAATCACAACTGTGCAAGGTTTTAATTAGATATTTGGTCACTCTGCCCTCTCCTGAATTCCAGATATTTCCTTGCATGCTTATACACAGAGTTGGATGCTTTTAGGGAGGCAGAATGAAACATATAAACCTCCCCAAGCTGATAACAGATAACTACCCCCCCAAGGTAGCACAGGAAATCATTTCACCAGGAGAAGCCCTTTGCCAGAGGATTGGAGTTTGCAGGTAACTGTAATTGTGCACATGGCTGAGTCAATATTGTCTGGTAATAAAGAGATTTTAAAGAGCTGCTGTGATTTTCACATCATACATGACTGCTACAGTATGTCTTGCCAAATAGTAATATAGTTTTGTCTAAAAATGGTGTATTAATTTCATGTAATAGTAGCACATCCTTGATACCAGTTTAAGAAAGAGGATGGAACAAAAAGTGCATCTGATGCCCATGAAAATATTTTCTTTCCAAATCCAATTAGTCTAAAAAACGCCTCTTTGACTAAATTCTGGCATCAGGCTAAGAAACAGTCTGAACTTACAAGAGAACATGAGATAAGACTAATTTTCATAAATTTCATGGTTCGGTACATTCAGTTTGTACTGCAGCTTCTTCAGATTTATTGCAATTTTGGCTCAGCTCAGCGTGTCCTACGCAAAGGAATTGTCTCACCTACAGTGTGAGCTCTCCAAGCCCATGGAGATGGACAAACAGAATTTTGTATAATTTCTCCTGCTTATCTTTCACTTAGTCCAATCTTCAGTATTTGTAGCATTTATAGTATTTGGTGCAATCTGCAAATACTGCCCCTATTCCTTAAGTTTCCTTCTCACTGACAAAAGGAAGGGAAAATATTTCTGTTGGAAAAAAGAAATTTCTTTGCAAGAGCACACTAACCCCTACAGCCCTCCTTTTATATGTACAGTTCAAAACTGTGCAGCAAACCCTGGCTGTAAGCATGGGCATTGTAAAACCAACCAATTCATCCTTCAAGGAACTGCTTGCCAAATTTGCTAGTCCAAAACTGGCCTCCTGTTTCCTATTCCCCTCTAAACATGCTCACACTTGAAAACAAGAAGTTATGGCACCCTGCAACCCATGCCTTAACCAGTATCCTTCCTGATCTTCTCAATGTCTCTTTTCCTTTTTCTACCTCTTACATTTCTCTGCTACCATTCTGCTCTTTTGCAGTTAGGTTCTCAAAATAAATTACCTCCAAATTTTACCTTTCCCCTATTGGAAGAAGGAACAGTTTGTGTCCTGCTACCTAACTTCTTCTTTCAGATTTCCTTTCCTTTTGCAGGGATGACTCAGATGATAATAAAACAAGTGCTAAAACCTCACAGCCTAAACCAGCAATTTTAGTTTATCTTGACCTGATGATATGCTGCACATCTTGATAGGGTCTCAGGTGCTGGCAGCTGAGTTCTCGTCCCTGCAGACAGCTGAAGGCAGGAACTGCTGTATTCATCCAGAGAATGAAGTCTCTGCTCTTCAGCTGGATTTTAAGGACTGTTTTCACACACTTTGACAGGACTGCAGCAGTTCCATGCTCTTGTCATGCTGGTAAAGCTAGTCATAAGTTAACACATGCTAGAGGAAGTCACTCAGACCTTGAATGCATCCTTCTGTCTAAGACTTCCAGCCTCATCCGTACGAACTGAGGATTAACTAAACGTTTTGGTTAATAATGTAAAATATTATTTTATGCAATGTAACACTTCTCAGATAAGTTTACCTGGAAATAATGTCCGATGTTGACACCGTGATTAGCAAGATAAAGCCAGAAAATCACAAACAGGAAAAAGTTGTTATATTTTATGGGTTAAACAAGTCCTCTGACTCATTCTCTGACAGTTAAAAGGGTAAGCACATTGCTTTTCTGGCTACAGGAATGATGGGACTGCAGTTAGACAATGAGTAGAGGGCTGTAATAAGATCAGCAATATCCATGAAGAGGTTGCATTTTGTGGCTCAATATCTCTATGGCAATGATTATTTGTGAGGGCTCTATATTCAATCCACAGAGATCAAGGAAATATTAATAAATCTTGGCAGATAAGAGAACCTCCCTGAAGACACTCCAGCAGGGGAGTTGCCCCTTCAGCATGGGAGCTGCTGCCTCTGGGCCTCTGGACTGTAGAAGTTTTTAAATGGCTTTAGGGGATCCCCAGCCAGCCCTGCCCAGCGTGGTGGGGTCAAGCCTGAGAGGCTGTTCCTGCTGAAATAAAAAAGCCCACCTGGCTTATTATTATCTTTAAATATGCTTTTATTTGTCACTAGGTGTACAAGCAATTCTCCCCCTAGACAATGATAAACTGTGAATGTTTACTCTCGTGAAGACAGAAGAAGAATTTCCACCACATCCACCCTTTCCAACCTCCTCCAGTACAGAAGAGCAACTCCTGCCTGCAAACCATCCTGTCCTTTTCTTGGTTGTTTTTGAAGTTTTTGGGTTTAGGGGTTTTTTAATGTGTGGGAGGTTTTGTAGGTTTTGGTAGGGTTTTTTGTTTGGGTTTTTTTTTTAAATCTCTTTCCTTGATGGTCAGTTCCTCGAATCTGGCTTATTGCTGGTGTGGGAGTTTTGGCTTTCTGTTTCTTTTAATGCAGTCCAAGTGTGTCATCTTCTCTTGCCCACTTGGCGATTCCAAATTTCCTGAGCTTATACGAAAGAGTCTTCTTCTCTCCAAACAGTCACCATTATGCTCTTCATGTCCAAAAAACCTTCCCTGGGTTTCAGAAAGGAAGACCTCTCTGGCACTGAGCCTAGAGCTGCATGAAGAAAACAAGCCAATGACTCCTCGTAATTCTCCCTTTGGCTCCCCTGTTTACAGATAAACTACACAGATGGTAAGTGGGACTGTCTTAAATCTTCTGGTCAACACGGCGATTTTGCACAAAAGTGTATTCACTTCCCATCTTAAACAACTATCCAAAACTAAACTAAACTAAACAATGCATTTAGTCTTCAACTTCACTCCAGTATCAGAGAGCTGTTATTCAAAAATCATCCCACTGGAAGAGGCTTTTATAAAACCTCTTCTGCCTGGTTATGAGAAGAGCTGAGATACAGGACACAGAATGTCGCCTAGAAGTACCACGCAATTAAAAGGGAAATGGGAGACAAATGTTTTGGAAATGAGACCACAGATATCTTTTCCTGAGAACTGGAAATCCGGTCCTTGAGGTCGGCTCCTGTTAGGAGAAGGCCCTCCTGGACCCCTTAAGCAACTTTGCCACTAATATGTAACAACTCTAAGCAGCAAAGCTGTACAGTGTTTGACTGTTAGCGATCCTACACAGAAGGATGAGAAGAAAATGACACATGACAGAAACAGTGCATTTTTGAATTTTCAGCATCCCCATGACATCCATTGACAGCAAACCAACCACAACTCCAATGTTTATACCACCAAAGCCAAGCCAAAATACATAGTCAGGAGAAACCAGATTATATAGTGCTGTTTACACTCTTGTAGGCACTGAAAACTGTCCTTGTATGAATGTCTGCAGGTAGTTGTTGAGACCTTCTGAGGCACTTGCCTCCTTATTAAAATTAGGAAGCAATAATTCTAGAGGACCGATCGTATTCCTGCAACTTTCACACACATCCCACAAAACTGCCACTTCCACAAAATATTGGGTAGCAAATTTGGTGTCAAGCTGTTCTTTTAACAGTCAATTTCTGGTGTAAAAAAACCCAGACAAGGAGTTGACCTTATTCCTCTTGTAGCAAATCTCACATTGTTAGTGAGCCTGGAAAGGCAAGAGCATACTCACTGCCTGCTTAGAGAAGGAATATTTTTCAGGTCATTCTTAGAATATATTAGGAGAAAAGGAGTTAGAACAACACTCTTGTTATTATTTCTTGCTTCTTTCCCAGCAAATTTGCAAGAAGAAATTTTGCTGGAAAAGGAGCTCTGGCAGCCTTCCTTCCTCTGCTATTTTAAATTTACCTGTGGTCCTGAGAAGGTCAATTCTTTTGACACTGCACTGCAAGAGACAGGAACATTTAATTCAAGCAGCCTTAAGAGCCTTTAAATATCATACTGGGAAGTTTGTTTTCCACTTTTTAAATATGAGTTTGGATTATTTTAGCATCTTCCTGCAGTGAGACTCCTTATCTCTTTTTGATTTTGGAATGCATGCGATCAAAATAATACTAATGTTCTCCAAAGTACCTTCTAAAAATGTAAGATGTTCATGCCTCTTGGAGCTTGTGCCTCTCCTGTTCCTTCCCAGGGACTGGAGGAATGTGAGAACTTCAGAACTGAAATCTTCACTGCACAAGTGGATTGCTTTTATTTTTAACAAGCATCCCCCAAACAAAACTTGCTGTGCCCTGTGTATAACAAACATTATAATAAACCAGCACTAGAACTAGGCCACTGCAGCCTGACCACAGCAGGACCCATCCCAAGATCAAAGCCCCCACCAGAGATGGGATGTGCTGTTGAAGCACCTGCCTTCTGAAATGTGCCTGCAGTCCTGTCTGCAGTGCTCAGCCCATACAACACGCACACAAAAACATTCCTGCCTTATTGGACCCTGTCAGCCAAGCCTCTGTGCCAGGCCAAATCCATCAGTAATATTCACAGCCCCTGTCCCCTGCTCCATCTATCAGTAAAATGCAGCTGAAGTCACCAGCATCACCTGCTCTTGCAGCTTTGCTGGCCAGCCAGGATCTATCCAAGCAGTGCTGTCAGCCTGCCTGTGCTGAGCCCTCTGCGCAGCCCCAGCTGAGGCTGACAGCTGCTCCTGGAACATCTGTATAGGCTGCACTGAACTGGGATTCCTGCCACAGCCTTTCTCACGTGTTGCTTTATTCCCAAGAGCTAGTTTGTTATCTTGGAAGAAAAAAAAGTCAATAAATAGGAGAAATAAATCAGTAAGCACGGGCGTGTTTTTATTTGAAGGTTAAAACCTGGCCATCTCACAAGTACTCTGAGCTGTGCCAAGTGTATTTTAATGGTGCACATAACAAAAAGAAAAAAAGAGTATTTTATGTCATCTGTATCCATGGTGAAATCTGCTGATCAGAAATATGGAAAGCCTGGTGTTTTCCACTTGTAAAGGAAAGGAATAATAACTGGCTTCTCCAGTGCCTGTCAGTTCAGGGTTAAAAGGAAATGTTTCAAAGGGCAGGGAAGTTTTTTGAAATCTTTTGCTTAATCTAGCTGATGTGTTGGACTTTTTTTTTCTTTTAATAATTACAGAGTCCCAAGGAAAACAAGGGGAAAAGTCATGATTCCAGATGCAGACTAAACATTGTGCCATGGGACCACCTCCAATCTTTCAACCCAACCCTGTTTTTCATTGATACAACAGTTCTAAAACCTGGCTTCATTCTTATTGCATTGGTTATCACTGAAAAGGAGAAGTCATTTGATCCACAAAACACCTATTTTTCCTTCTAAATGTCTGTCCTTCAGAATATCTTTCTGTAGGTGTCCCAAGCTCCAGGCAAGGAATTTGCACAGGACTAATCTCCACTTTCTTAGGGTATCATGTCATCCAGCCAAGGCAGTGTAGGACATCAAGAAGCACCCACAGGAGCTTTACCCTCTTCCCTTTATTCCTCTGAGCTCAGATACAGTGACTGGGAAAGGCACAAAAGCACCAGTTTGGCACTGGAGTAGCCAGCTGAATCATACCCAGAGGCTCCATGAGGGCTAGACCCAGAGCAGCAAGACCACCCCCTGCAGAAGCAAATCACCACTTGGTGTGTTCAGCTGTCAGGTGAAACCCCATCCCTCCACATCCCTTTCTCGGATGCACAAGGAGTAAGGCTGAGGGACAGCTGGCCTCTTCCAGCAGGAACATCTGGGAGTTACAGAGGCTGAAATGGCTCATGTTTAAAGTCACTAATGGTTGTTCCATCCCATAATATAAACATTGTTCTGTAAACATATTTTTTCTCTTTTGCAAGAATTGTCAAGCAATTGCCCCATTTTTCTTCTTCCTTCCTTCCTTATTAGTACAGTCATTTTCATATGGAACAGACAGAGACAGATCCAAACTTCCCACCCTCAGGATAAATTAGTCCTTACACTGGGATAAACGAACAGAAGTGACTTATTTGTTTCTCCTTGAGGTAAAATCTTGTCTTGCCTCCCAGGAAGGGCAAGTCCATGGCTGACATTTCTTCCAATCTTTTTCCTGGAATACGACTTGCTGAGCTCAACATTTTCATTGCCTTGTACGCTGCAAAGTTTTGACACCCATGACACAAAGATACAAATTACCAAGCACAAAATAAATCATTCTGATGGAGAACCTGTACACCTCGGAGCCAGAAAAGTTACAAATATTCTAACTGAAATAAGGAACTGTTTCCCAGTGAAGAGGAACACACAGTTGTTTGTTCCTGCCCTGTCATTCCAGTGATAATCATGGTTGCAAAAGCAGTAAAACACTCAGCTAAAGTGACATTTTAGGTTGAGAAAACACTCAAAGTCATCCAAACTTACGATGTGCCTTTAGGCACGATCCCATGATCTTTTAAAAGGAGAGTTTGATAAAAAATGAGATATTGAAAAAGATGAACAGACTTGGCAAAGGGGAAATGCAGCAGCCTGGTGTTGCAAGGTGCCTTCCTGGCAGGTCTCTGCATTGTCACTGAGGGGCTGTGGCAGTGCTTTTTCCTCCTCTCAGATGGCTGCTGAGGCTTTCTCTTTTCTCTTTTCTGCCCCTGTGTCCCCACAAGCAGCATGAACCATTAGATTTGATGTATGCCATAAGCTATGAAACCCACTAATAAATTTTTTGCATTGGAACCTTTCTCAGCATCCTTTGTGCCACAAGTCCTGTTTCATAAACAAATTAAGGGTGAAACTTGGCATATGCCATTAGATATTACTGCCCTGCTAAGGGCAGGAATAACCCAGTGTCAGCTGGAAATATTTCAGAAAAACACTGAAAATCCCTCCTGATTTCCAAATCAATAAACAAGAACCTACTGACATTTTTCTTGCAGGAGAAAAAAAGCATCTGCTGTATTTTCTCTAAGGGCTTCTCTTGCCTCCAGGGTCTTTGTATATTAATGCAGCTGCCTGGAAGATTTTCTATGCAGCCTGCAAAATATTTCAAACATATGAAAAAATATCATCTGCAGTGGTAGACTTGGACAGCCAACAGAGTCAGCTGATGTGGCTGGAAGGACAGATATGGTCACTGGCTGCAAGACCAGCCAGGAGCCACTGCAAATCCAGCAGAGGAAGAGGGGAAGAGCTCACCTCTGTACCACTTGCCTGGTGACTGCCAGAGAACCTGGAAAAAAGGGGGAATAGTCTGGGCAGAGCACCAAAGACATTCTTATTGAGACTATATATCCTAGCAAGATGTTGTCCTTTGAAAGAATCAGCCTTTTCTACCGGAAAACCAATCAGCTGGAACACCTCCAAACAGCTCCAGTGTCCAGCTGAGTCATTCATGTTTTTCTACCCATCTTCCAGCTAATTAGCTCCAGCTAAGACAGCACATGGAGATTTGCTACCTCTGCAGGTAGCATCTCTTGGTGAGCTGTGCACAAACTGCCAAAAACAGGATATCTGTCAGCAGCCGCTGTGGACTGTTTGTAATCATCCCCTGCCACTTATTAAACACAGGCTCCTAAGCCAGCCATTAGCTGTGTTTTTGTTTCTTGTAAAAGATTAACTTATTTTTCTCACCTCTTTTATTTTTAACTGATAAACATTTTACAAGTGACAGGATACTAAATAATTTTGCTTGTCTGATTTTATCTATACCTCATCTTCTAAACATACTTTGAGCCAGGGTAAAATTAGAAAGAGATGTTCTAAGTCCTTGGCACTTAAAATCTCTCTTTTGGCTCAGCTGACAGGACTAACTGGATGTGATTATTTATATAGCTGTGTAAATGTTCGCGGTCCTATTTAACCAAATAAAGTATAGGGCCTGAGTCTAGCAAAGCCATGCACACATACAGGGTCCTTACTTGTAGAGTTTTCAGGGGTAAATGCTTTAAGCCCTAATTGTGTGGTGGTCTGAGCAATAAATAAAACTTGTAAGGGCACAGATAATGCCACAGTGGGGCAGAGCACTGCCTCCTCTAGCCCTGCAGCCAGTGTCCAGTGGTGGTGAAGTAAGTAAATAGGGAAAACACAAAAATCCAGCTGTTTTCTTGCTCGGTTCCCCTCACAGCTGCTCAGCATTCACAGCTATTACAACAGGGGTTTTAGAGCATCCCCATCCTTCTAGGCATCTATCTGTGGATCTGTTGTCCTTGAATTCACTTGAACCCAGTGACTGCCCCATCTCCACATCCTCTCGTGGAAGCAAGTTCCAGTTGGTCACTACCTGCTGGCTGAATACAGGTTTGCTTTTATTCTAACTGCTTTCCTGCTGCTTGTATCAAGTGATCCCCTAATTGTAGTTTCACTCCTTTGGTCATTGTAATTTCCCTTCTTTGCACTATCTCCTTGCTCCTGCTAGAGAAGCCCAAAACAACTGCCCTTTAATACCCATTTACAGACCTACTGCCCATGAATGTCCCAGCCTGCTCCCACCAAGAACTAAAGCATGAAATAACACAAAAACATGGAAGATTTACCACCACCACGTTTTTCTAGTGGCTCTGAACACGACATTCCAAAAAGGGCAGCAATTAAGCATCAAACACTCATTACTTGGTAATGTTTTTGTCTTGCAGCTTGAGCACTCACAATATTTCTTGAGCGCATCCACATTTAACTACTGGATAAAATCTGGTTGGGAAAAATAAAAAAAAGGCAACAGGAGCAAAAGTAATGTTTCAGCAGTTCACAAAATGCATGTCTAGAAAATGGAGAGTGCCTTGTGCAGCCCTGAAAATGGCATTGGAGTAACTAAGCAGCTAGCAGAAAAGAAGCTCAGTTTATCCAGGAGCTGATGAAAACCCAGCCTGGTAATGACTGGACAAAGGCTGAGTGTGGCAAAGTAAACAGCACAAATGGATATCTCTGCCTAGAGAGGATTTCATCCAAAATGGTTTTAGAAAAAGAATCATTGGAGCTCTCAATCTCTCTCTCTCTCTCTCCCTAAAACTACCCTAAATTCCAAAGAGCACAAAATGCTGTTATCACGCTCTCAGAACATTCCAGTTCAAATCAAATTTGGCACTAGGTGAGGATAATTTCACATGCATTTGAGTCTGCTTTGTGAAAAGGTTCTTTAAAAAAATATACCTATTTAAAACCCTCAAGTGGATTAAGCAGGAAGCTCAAGTTGATTACATTGCTGGCTGAAAACATTCAAAGGTTCTATGTACCTTAAGGAAAAGAAGTCCCTGAGCATGGAAGGCCTTGCTAATTAATGACGAAGACACGAGAAAAAAGACAGAAAACAACCACTACTTCTCCAAAAGGTGAGGCAGGTCAAGGCAGCTGCTTGAGTTAGTACAGTGCAGTTTCTTCTGCATTGTTCACAGTGAGTTTAAAACTTCACCCTGTTTCTCAAATGCATCCCAGCATTCGGTTGTTCAAGTCAAAGCTCATCACTACCCTCTAGGAAGGGGGTGACTAACAGCAGGGCAAAATACAGGCCAAGATAGAAACTTCTGAGACTGCAAAATCTAACTGGCCTCTGTTGCTGTAAAAATAACAGGATGCTTTCCAGATAACAATTTCTTTCAGATTTCTGAAAAAAAAGAAGGAGCTTGACTCAACTCTCCTTTATGTACTCCAGAGGAGGTTACATTCCAGACAGGGCTATTTTAACTCAGAGTCTGCAGAGCACAATATTTTTGAAGTTCTTTGTTTTTTCAAAGAGAATATCTGCTGGCATTTACATTATCTACTTTTTATACTCTTGCTAAACAGTATCTAATTTTTAAAATGCAATTAAACCTCAATTACTATTTAATCTTACTGATCCAGTCCTCAGATCACACTTTCAGCTACATGCAGCTTATGCAGAGCAAAGTGGGTGAGGATAAACCTATGGCACAGGTTAGAATAACCAATGTAGGCACCCTGAAATTTTCAGGATGCTTTATACCTTTCCATTTTCCCCGGGGTATTTACTGGCTGAAGGGAAATCTTGGAGCTGCTCACTGGCAACTTTCTTACCTAGGAGAGCTCACAGAGCTGGAAAATTGCTGTAAATCTGCTAAATGGTACCACATGACCAGGTCAATATAGGGGATTGGGGAAAACATTCTCAGTTTCTTGTCTCATTATCCTTTGGGTAAATATTTATAAATAAATACGCTCTTAAACTTGAGCAATTGCGAATGGTAATAACCTGCTGCTTTTAAAAGCTTAAAACATTGGGCCAGTATTGCTATTTCACTGAGGGTTTGGAAAAAAGAAAAAAGAATCACAGTCACAGCAGCACAGAACGCAGAGTTCTCAGAGTGGAGAGAAAACATGAAAAGTAAAATAATAAAAATAAAAATACAGAAAGGGAAACATTCAGCCTCATTATTCAGAAGGCACTTTCCAGCTGCCAGCATCACTTCAAAGCTCTTGCTGAGCCTGAGGGGTTCATACACACGAGGAAAGAAGCCACAGATGGATTTCTCTGCAGAACAGAAGCTAGGAGTGCACACCTGTCTGGGAATGGGACAGGGTCCAAAGGGAGCTCCCAGCCTGGCAGGGCTGGCTCTGCCCAGCTCTGCTCTTGGATGGTGATGCAGCCCTTGGGTGGTGACAGCCAGCTGTGACCAAGAGAGGGCTGGAGCCCAGGCTGCCAAGCCAAGCCAAGCCAGCGCTGCTGGGACTCAGCACAGCTGTGTGGGACACTGGCACTGGGCTGTTTCACACAGAGCATGATCCTGGGCTGGCTGCAGGAGCAGATAAACAGTGGGCAGCACACACAGGTGGCAAATGCTCCTTTCCCAGCCCTCCATACAATCTCTTCCCTTTCCGGCCATGAACGTGTTTGAATACACGCTCGCAACGTCGCTTTTCGGTCATGCCAGGGAAGGGGGAGGTTCATGGAGAACAAGGAACAACCCGTCCACTTCTGAGGGCTGCTTTGCTCGGAGGAGGTGCAGCCATCTACCAGGTGCTTTGCCAGAGGTGCCAGCTGGCTGGGCATCAGGCAGATCCAGCAGGGAAGCCACAGCACCACGTGTGCCACAGCTGAGAAATGCTGCTTTTCACCCCTCCAGCCATCGTGGTAACCCAGCTCCATCGACAAGACAGCCAGCTCAAACCACAGCAGACACACTGTAGGTCTGACTGTACCTCTTCTTTCCTGATCCTCTTTCCCCAGTTCAGAGAGGACTCATGGTAATTACATCATAAATATATGTTGATTCTTCACTCAGAAACTTAAAAAGCAAGCAGACAGGCAAGCAAAACCCAATCTTACTAGATTTCCTCCCATGTGGGAGAAAAAACATGGGGATGTAGTTTAATAAAAAACTGTTGGTTTCTCAGCCGTACTTATAACCCAAAAAAAAAGTCCATCAGAAAAGAAAATGAGCCGGCTAGTAATGCATTAAAAATGTAAATGCAAACTGGCAAAGAAAACAAAAGCAGCTAATTTTGAGTGCATTTTGAGTTGCAACAAAATAACCTCTGGTTTCAATTTATTTTCATAAACACAAATTAAATAATACTGGCAGACAGACGATCTAGTAAATAATATTCAAAGTACCATGCTTGCATGATGCACACAGGGCAGTTGTGTAATACCTGCTGCAAACCCAGAAGCACAGCAGAGAACCTCACCACATCCTTCTTTACTCTCCATTTGCTCGCAGAGAAACTGTCAGTGCAAAAATACCCTCTAGCTTCAAGAAGCTTCCCATGTGTTTAATCTGTGCCCAGTTCCAAATCTCTCCTTGCTGCTTACTGTGTATGGGTTGGAGTATTTGTCTGAAATGAAGAAAGTACATATGCAAAGAAGGAATAATTCCATGATACATGGAAAAAATTGTCCTCACTTCTCCTGTAGCCAAAGCAAGCAGGAGACAGTCAATGCAGTGGCCATTAGTTATTCAGTGGATATTGGTACAGGCCACAGCAGAAGGTAATTTCCTCCAGATGATTTTTGTTCTTCTTTCCATTACCCCTTGCAATTTACCTATGCATCCTATGATTCCTAACATGTTCACGTATATCCCAGAGAGCTAATGTGAGCCCTCTTGTCCCTGGTTTCTTTCTCAGTTATACACCAGCTAGGAATGCTGTCCCAGTCTTCAAATAGCAGTTTTTGTTGGAAAACTACCAGAAAAACAAGCTTACTTAAAACAAAGACATTAGGTAAACAACTTGATTTGAAAAATGAAAAATCCATAGCAACTAAACACCAGTTTAATGTTAAATGTGAAATAAGTTCATCGTTCCAGAGCTTGAACTGCAGCTCACGTGTCACCCCTCAGAGCAACACGCATCAGAAAAAGTACCGAAGAATCCTGGTTTGAAGTGTGTGTTTACAAACTGCCACACAGTTGGTTTCGTTTTTAAAAGAGTTAGGAGAAGCTTCCTGGAAGGAGCAGGTGAAATCACAGCCAACATCACGGAGCACCCCCTCCTCTGCAGTAGCTGTGCATCTTGGAAAAGATGAACCTGCCAGGAGAGAAGTGCTGAACAGACGTGTTCAACTCTCCTCTCTGTCACCTTAAATTAACCTGCCCCATCCTTTAAGAACTGGCAAGACTTCCTTTTTTCCCTTTAAATTATCTATTTGCTACATGTTAGTGCTTACAGTAAGTGAAGAAATGGTAAATTTTTGTCGATTGTTTTGTTAATTCAGGTTTCTTGCTCTCCTTTCTCAATGGTGCATCAAGCAATCCTTGAAGAGCATCCTTGAGAAATCCCAAGCACCTAATGTAGAGATCTCAACACTGGAGGCTGTGTCGCAGAGTGGCACCAACTACAGCCTCTTAAAAAGGAGTTTGCCAGAACAGTCAATGAGTTATTTGCAGCCTCTCAAAATTCCGAGTGTGACCTGTAGTAATGTGCACTCCTGCACTGACATTTCCTAGCACTGCAAGCAGCCCAAAAAAAGTTTATTTAAAGCAAAATTACCTGAGTGTTGTTTGCTGTGACAATAAGTGCTCTGAGTACATCTAGCACTGCAATATCAGCAAGGAGAGCTTCACTTATTTCTGTGGAATTTTACCTAACATGCATTCAAACACGAGAAATGACATTATCATTCTCTCCACATATTTTTATAGGTTTGGACCGCTATTTTCCACACGGAATGATTCACCTGAAGTCAGCAATGAATTGCTCTGCTCTGTAGGCCTGTTTGAATGCTGAACTAATACAAAAATGTTCTAGGGGAATCATGTACCTGCCTACAGCGCTTGGAGGATGGAGACATTATTTTGCAGTATTTGTCATTACGGGAATGACTAATCTGTCAAGATACTTGGCTATGTCTCTCTTCCAGACTGCCCCAAAGACACTCTGGTTGTGGTCTGACCTCCTCAGTGTACTCTTCAAACAGCCAGGAGGGAATTTCCATGCTTTGACGAGGACAAATATCACCCTGTCCTTCCCTTCTCTCCCAGCCTTTGCTCTGGGAGTAGTCCAGAGTGCCACGGTGGGATTAATAACCTTGTCCAGGAAACCTTCATTCTGGCCTTTTCTAACTCCAGAGGGTTTAACTTACAAATTTTGAAATAGTTTTTTGTCAGTATGGTGACTAGAAGGGGTGTAAGGCTGCCCTTCCTGAGATGTCTCCTGATCTTGATGAGCAGATTTGCTCAGAAAGTGCTTTCTCTCCTCTCCACTACCATGTAGCCTTTACCACATCTCAAAGACATTCCTTACCTTTCTACTCTTCACCAAAAAGCCTATACTGCAACCCTGAAAGTGATAAAAAGAAAACACCACCCTAAAATAATTTTAAAGAAATTTTAAAATTTCCTCTGACAAATTTGATATTTTGCTACTGTTTATATTTTGCACTAAGAAATTCTAATTAAACCTCTGCTAGTTCTAGCCAGCATGGAGATCAGGGTATCCCAAGAAGTGGTTTTGTTTAAACTTTTTTGCCCATCGCAAAATAAGAAAGACATTTTATCCCCATTTCAAAAGAAGTGCTTGTTTTCACTTATTATTTTCAATGCTTATTTTAATTTGAACTTTTAAGGTGGTGCACAAATGGCTATACTCCTATGCTCTAATCTTTAGTTTTCTTGCTGTTGTGCTCCTGACAGTATTCACCTGTGGGAGTTGTAAAAGGCTTTGATTCTCTCAGCCACAGAGACTTTCTGAATCAATGTCTGACTAACCTCATTCAGGTATTTGCAGAGACTTTCATTAACATGGATTAAACAGCCATCAGAAGGGCTGTGTGCTGACTGTGTTACACGCAGATAATTCAATAAAGATGGTGCCCACATCCAGATTTAACAAACATATTTGATTATTTAATGTCCCTCTGCCCGTCCAGGTTAACAAATACAGCCTTTGAGGGGGGAGGAGCAAAACAGGCTGCAGCTGGAACAGAACATGGAGCCAGTGTTCTGCATCACCTGGCTAATATCAAACAAGATTAATCATCTCTCTTCACCTGAGATGGTGCAAACCAGCTCGTATCTGCTAAGAAAACTTCATTGTTAAAAATACTCCTCTTCTTGCCAAGCTGTTTGCTTTCTGTATTGACAAAAGGCATAAGGAACATGAGAATGTCCTGTCCTTTAGAATGCAGGCTGCATTAACGGGTCTCCTCTCAGTCTTTGCAGAAGGGATAAAGCAGATCTGACACAAGCAGGACAGCCATCCCTGCTTCCCAGGGAACCTGCTGCTGCTGTCCAGGATCCCCCTCAAAACCAACATTTCCAAATGTCCAGGGGCAGAGGGGGAATCACAATTTAGGCTCAATGCCTAATCTCATATTGTTTTCACAGCATCACTAAACAGAGATGTACACGTCCACACAACAGCAATCCTGTAAGCAGACGTACAGTCCCAGCTGATCCACTTGACAAATTTCAGCTCTATTTTTAGAACTTTTATAAACTAATGTCGGTGTTTATGTAAAACAAGGTGGCTGAGGGCTGGGACTGATGAGTTCTCAGAGAACTCTGTCTAGTTTATACGTTACTCAGAGGATTTTGCTGTTAAGTGAAACAAGATCCATTTGTAATGAGATATATTTTATTTTTTATTTAGGGAAGACTGAGCATTTAATTGGTTCAGGTTAGTGTTAATCCATAGTAGTCCTAAATTTAGATCCAGAAATGGCTTCTGGTGATTTGCGCATTTTGAGCTTTATGACTGGAAAATAATACTGGGGGAAATACAACAGCCTGCAGGGCCAAAGTCAGAGAATGCAACAACCTGACTTCAGCAATCTTCAAGCAATTAAAAAAACACAGACAAGCAAACAAACAAAAGAAAAATAAATTTAAAAACACGACCCAAAACAAAACAACCACAGAACAAAATCCAAAGAAAACAACACCCCCTAGTACATGTAATTGAAATTCTAACAGAAACTAGAAAGGCAGAATGCAATGAACAGGATTAGAATTAAACTAAGGGTTTGAGTGAACTTCTTCACTTATTAAGAAAATCAGAAAGAGTGGCAGTTTTAATATTCATAATCATAATATTCATCTAGAAAGTGTGGCCCTACCACACAGCCCGTGCTTGGCTGCTGCTTTTTAGCAATGCATGGCACAAACCTTCGCTGGCACCCGTAGCTGGGCACCTCTGTGCCCCTCTGTACTGATGCAGATCAGTCCCTGCACTTCAGAGAAGACACAGCCTGAAAGAGAGGGAAGAACAGAGGGTCGGGATGCGCTGTGCTTTGCTGATCACCTGTTCTGATGCTTACATGAATCATCCCATGGACACAGTACAGGACTGTACAGCTGTACATTCAAGAACAATAAAAATACCTGTCATTTGCAATTTGCATTAGAAAGCAAAAAGACATGGCTCAACATCTTGTTTCTTCTTTTGAATATGATTTTTCAGCTAGTCATAGCTGAGGGTTCGGTAAGACATCCCTCCAACAGTTCCCATGGATGGTTTGAACTACCATGCAAAACCATGTTCTATCCTCTTGGCTCTATGAAACTCAGCTACAAACTCAGGACCACTTTTCCTGCGTCCTACCAGCCAAGTAAAAGAAAGAAACAAGGGTTGGCATTTCACAAAATGCAGACACGGATTTAAGTATCATTCAGTGAGACAACTCACTGGGGACTTCAAAAGATCAGCGTAGCTATTGCGACACAGAACGTAACCGAGATGGAAAAATCCCAATCTTCTCCCCGGGATGTTTACTGCCTATGTTACAGTCCCCTGTACATCCAGCCATCCCTGGTGCCCACAGGAATTGTATAAGCAGAAAAAGAACAGAACATTCTCAAGAAAGGCTCTGAAAAGCAAAGTGTGATCTCCAGGGTGAGCGCTTGTGCCATTAAATGTCTGACATCAGATTTTGCTGCAGGCGACGGCAAATTTGTCACCGACTTCAGTAGGAAAGTTTGGGCTACAGGCTCCCTCCTCCCACCACTTTCCCTCGGCCTTGCCCCTCGTCAATGAGATTAGTGGGACAGAAATAGACGGAAGCTTTAAGGAGGACGTAAAGGAAATCTTGGGCACTATGTTTGCGTTTGTCCTCAGCTACCAAGAGCTTCCCTGTTTCCAAAGGGCAGAGGTCAGCACAGCCACAGGCAGATCTGCAGTGCTGCTCTGGGCACTGCTTGGAATCACTCAGCCCCATTCCCAATGAAAGGAATCACAGCTTGGAGAGGCTTGTTTTCCAGCAGCACTATGAGTTGTGCTGCGCTAACACACCCAAACCTGTGCTGCAATTGCAATCTGGGGCTTTTCTTTAAAACCACAATTCCTAATTTTCCGGAGATTTTCAATTTACTGTTGCAAGAGACAGTGCAGGGCACAGCTGAGATGCCAAATCTCCTTTGCCCAGTCAATGTATGGTGCCACTGCTGTGAAACAGATTCCCCATCAGAAAGGCAAGCTAACAACCCGAGCCATTTTGCCATCTTGCTTTGAAAAACCAGAAATTGATAAAATGAAGTAATATTTGGGCTTGGTGCCTTTAAAACTGCTCAGTGAGCCCAAACACTCTTGCAGGCAGTGCAGCCACTCAGGGCCACTTCATGCCCACGGCACCTGGGGAAGTTCTCAAGGGGAGAACTTGGCTGGCCCCCTGCCAGCAGCCTCTTCCCTGCCATCCCAGCCCTGACTGGGTCCTTGCACAGCATACTGGTGGCATTGTGGGAGCTCAGATGCCTTTTCTTGGTCTTTGAACATAAATGGAAAACACATTTAACGCGCAGATGTGTAATTGATGTCCTGGAAAAATGTCCCAGCCAGAAAACGCACCATGGTGAAGCAAGAAAGTATTTTGTAAAGTGTCTCTTTTACTGGAAAACACAGCAATATCCATGCTTTAAAAGTACAATAAATATATAAACCAAAATATATCTAATGCAGCTGATAAAATTCAATTTTAATCTAAATAGTTTTTAAACCAAATGTTACAAATAAGAATGTTTTATAAAGTCATCTAACCTCACAGTTCCATATTCAGCTTAATTTTTTACCTGTTTTTTTCCCTTCGTGAAAGATGTTACACATGTTATAACTGCCTTCCTTAACTGGCACTTCCATTTTATGGGTTTCTGAAAGAAGCAATTAAAAAGTTTGAAATAGAAAGTATCAGATAAATACATGATTCATGCTGCAATTTTCCATATGCTGACTACTGCCAACTTTACAACTTGGCAGATGCTGGGAATATCCCAGCTCTACCCTTGCAAGCCTCCTCTAGGACCAACAAGAAATCATTTTGTCAGGCTTCAAACATCTGCAGGGTCTCTGGTGTGCTACAGGTAAGCACCCAAAACGTAATTGCTTAACCAAACCTTACTGTAGCCTGCTAGACTCTGATTTTTTCCACTTCCCAATAGCTGGCACATTTTCCCCCATTCAGCTTTGAGAATCAGGTGAAAGAAACTCGAAACTGGGGAAATCTGCAAGTCGGGCGGCAGGTGGGGACGTGCTGTTCTCCTTCGCAGATCATTTGATCCTTTGCAGAGGCTCCAGCATGGGGAAGGCCCAGGGCTGAGTTTCCCTGTGTTATTCCAAGGCTGCCTGTGCCAGGCTCGCACGTGCGGGCAGTGTTCCCGAGTGTCACAGCCTGTCCCGCAGCCCTGACGGGCTCACAGCTGCACGGCTCGCCTGGCCCTGGCACTCCAGTGACGATGGAAGCACTGGAAGGCGGGCAGCACACACCCGTCCATCATCCAGGCACCGCCTGCCCCGCTCTTTGCTTTGGCAACTTCACGCCACAAAGTTTCTGGAACTGAGGCTCTTACAGCACTTAGAGCCTTACTCTTTCCATTCTTTCTCCTACGGTAACCACCCTTACAATAATTTCCCTTTAGAAATAATTTAAAGTGGTTTGGTAAAATTTATAGGATGGAACTTTATTTTCCTATCAGATCATCAATATACACTGCAAAGTACAACCAGCAGCATTGAAAAGTTGTTTAAATGCTGTCACAAATTAAATGGCATTCCTTTTCCCCAGACATCTCCTTTAAAGACAAATGCTTTTGTGCAGCTTGTGCGTGTTCAGTGAGCAGAGGTTGTAAGGCTACAGCGATTACCTAAAAGGATCAGACATTTATGCTACATGATTGTGCTGAAGTCAGACAGTGTTTTGGGAGTCAGTCTCTCTAAACACTGCTTTTTGTGGCAGGAAAGAAAGGCTCCAGGGTACTGTGGAGAGGAAGACACGTGCACAGAAAAGAGCAGAAAAGCAGAGAGGGGTTAAAGAGAAACTCACATGGTTCCTAAATCCGAATTCTTTGGACATGATACTCTCCAGCTGGACACTGCTGAGAAGGACCACATGGCCTTTTCAACAAGCCGAGGGCTCGAGAGAGGCAGTGCAACTTCATCTTCCAGTGCTGGGAGTAATTTCCACAATTCACTGGTAGGTGGCGACACTGCACAGAGCGAAACCCTGTGCAGGCACGGGGTGGAAGGGATCCACAGCCTGGCTTAGCAGAGAGGCGACTCCGAAAGCACCGTACGCTCGAACTTAGGGTTACTTCATTTTTTTGAAGAAAAACGGCTAACTCCTTCCTCTTTCGCGTACTGGCCACACTTAAAAATCTGAATAACCTTAATACAAACACCTCCAGAACAGCAGGGTATATTTTTGGCTGNGGCGGGGCCGGGATGCAGAGCGCGCTGTTCCTGGCCGTGCGGCACGGCGGGCGCATGGAGCGGGGCGGCCGCCGCCGCAGCGAGCCGGAGGAGGCCGACAAGGGCAGGATGAAGAGAACGATGTGAGTCCCCCCGCCCGCAGGGAGGGGAAGCGGTTTCCTTGCCTTCAGGGGCTGTGCGTGACTCCTGCTGCAGGAGCCGCCTCAGGGAAAGCGCTGCTGTCTGAAGCTCTGCGAGCTGTCATTTTTTAGCGAGCGTCTCCCTGTTCTTTCTTCCAGCATTAAAGATTGGAAAACAAGACTGAGCTACTTCCTGCAGAACTCTTCCAATTCTAATAAAAGGAAATCTAAGAAGGCAGGGAAACACCGCAACTACTTCAGGTAAGTTATGAGAAAGAGACTTTGTTTAAATAACTCAAGTGTTCTACAAAAGCAGCAAAGCTTGAGCAGTGTAGTGTGATGTTCTCCTTCTCTTTCTGCA
Organism: Dicrurus megarhynchus; assembly: GCA_013399195.1. Lineage (NCBI taxonomy): Eukaryota > Metazoa > Chordata > Aves > Passeriformes > Dicruridae > Dicrurus > Dicrurus megarhynchus. The sequence continues at coordinate 4,722,076 of VXAD01004603.1, read as the reverse complement.
GACCTTCCCCTGAAGAAGCCCAGCTGTGGTCAGAAGCCTTTGATGAACTTCTTGCTAACAAATGTAAGTTTGTCTTCAAAAAGTGACATTCGGGAGCAAAGGGATGGAGAAGTTTATGTGTCTGTAAGAGTTTGCTTCCTTCCATGTCAGCATTGTAGCTGCCATGTAAAGAGCTTTGATTCCAGTGTTGCAAGTTAAATTGTAAAATAATAGTAACACACAGAATACCTCATTGTAATAGAATTTTTTTTTTTCTTGAAACCCCCATAGCTAAAATCATACCTATCACCTTGGCTTTGCCAAATGGGAAAAGGGCATTTTTTTCCCTGAGCTCACTGCATAACCAAGGCAAACGCTTTCCAGTAACGTGGGAAGGATTCTGCAACACGGGTTCAGTGATTTGGGGGTTTTACTGTAGCTCTACAAGAAGCAGCATTCAACAGCAAAGCAAAAAGACTAAGAAATAACACTACTATTTGCTCTTTGAGCTTGAGTCATCCTTTCCATTGAAAGAATATTCCGGAGTGCTGTAGCAGTCATATTTACTGCAGTGTGAAGGTTAACAGAGGAGATCTTATCTAGAGAGAAGTGGGTTTTTTAAATGTATTCTTAGGCATCACAGGAGGAAACGTATCAACTAGAAATGGTTTCATTTTTTGTGTTTGCCTAAGAAATGGCAAACTCAAAGTGAAACCTGCCAAGCTTTAATGTTAAAGTGTTAACTTGTTTGCAAACACAAATTATGGAATTTTTTTATTGCCATGATATCACTGAAAATAACAGACGTAGAGCAAAATGTTTTGGTAGAAATTGATGTGACCAATAGGTAAAATCAAGATTCCTGAAATAGTTAATTGATGGTGAGTATTTTTTTCTTTCCTTAGATGGTCTTGCTGCTTTCCGAGCTTTTTTGAAGTCCGAGTTTTGTGAAGAGAACATCGAGTTCTGGTTGGCCTGTGAGGACTTCAAGAAAACAAAGTCACCCCAGAAGCTGACATCGAAAGCAAAGAAAATCTACAATGACTTCATTGAAAAGGAGGCTCCCAAAGAGGTAAAGAAAACCTGGTTAAACATAAATGCTCTGTTCTATGAGTTCTTACAGCTGTCATTTCTCTGAACTCAATATACAGATGTCAAACTGCATTGTTACGTGCCTCACTGTTAATGTGGGGGTCTGAGTGCAACTGCCTTTTCACCGAGGTGGAAAATGGCACAAGTAGCATTGCAGAGAATTTCCATTTTAACTGAGAAAAGACACATCTGAGCTAGTTTTGGCTTTGTGCAAAAGAAGAATTTTCTTTTTAAAATTCTCTATTAATTTGACCCTGTAGTAATAGGATCTTGCCTTTTTCACCTCTTCAGAAGTTGTACTGTGTATTACACTTAGTTGAATTCCGTTCTCGGTAGTAATGTCCCCCTTTGTGTATTTCAGATAAACATAGACTTCCAGACCAAGAACATGATTGCGCAGAACATTCAGGAAGCCACCCATACCTGCTTCAGCGCGGCGCAGAAGAGAGTTTACAGCTTAATGGAGAATAACTCCTACCCACGCTTTTTGGAATCTGAGTTCTACCAGGAACTGTGCAAGAAGACACCCATCAGCAGAGCAGCCCAGGGCACATGAGTGACAGAGAGGAGGGAGAAGCAGCCTCTGGGCTGGTGAGGAAGCCAAGCCACAGTTCATGAGCAGCATCCTGACCCGAAAGGCTGAGGCACTGAGCGCTCAGTCTGTTTGCCACGCTGCAAGGACAAATCCTGACTTTGATGCAGAGCTGATGGCCCAGAGTGGCGCTGTTGGAGGGTGTTCAGGGGAGATGGCAGAAGTGTGCCAGCCAGCTGCTGGCACTGCCCTTCTCTGCCAGTGCTGCAGTGAGAGGTGGCTGTGCGTTAGACCAAAGCGTGCGGTGCAGGAGCCCTTCTGTCACGGCCCAGGAGCGATGCGGCAGGTCCGGACAGAGCTTCCTTCTTGTGAACAGAAGCTGCTCTCTGCACTGGGGCACTGCTGGGAACTTGAGTAATTGGTTGCCTATTTATTTTTCCTAAACATCCCCCAGCGCTGCTGTTGTCGGTGGCTCGGTGTGCTCACACCGGTTCTGTTACTGCCTCGAGCTGCCAAGGGCTGTGCTGGGTTTCTGTGCAACCTCCTCACAGTAACAGCACTGTGAGGGGAGGAAGGGATGTAATAACTCAGTTCCCAGAGGAACAGGTTCTGCAGCTAAAGTATGCAGGGCTGGGTTGTGTCAGCAGGGCTGTGTGGGGCCAGACTGAGGGCAGAACTTGGCCAAGGCGAACAGGAGCTGTATAGTATTATATTTATATGTGGATTATGATTGTGTTCAATGCTGCAATGTCATAATTCTGTCTTGAAGACAGCAAGCTTCAGTGAAGTTTTATTGTTTTTAATAAACTATTTTGATACAAAGCCTCTTTTGTTGCCTAAATTGTGTTGCACACACAGATACACTGTCTGACACTGGATTCCAGAGTGTGGGGACTGTGGGTCCTGGGTGAGATCTTAATAGGGCCAATTTTAAAGCAGTTAGTTCTTAATCTATGAACTGAGTTTTTGTTTGGGTTTTATCAACAGAACAAAAACCTTCAGAGCTTGCAAGCTTAACAGAGAGTCGTGTTCAACCACATCCTCTGTCCTGACACGTCTGTGAAGCTGATCTCTAAGACATGCAAGGCACACATACAGCTACTCACACTGACAGATCCAAGAGAGCAGCAGTGCTGCTGCAGGGCACAGGATGCCATTGGGAATACAGGCACCCATAGTACTGCACTTGTTCCTGCCCAAGACCTCTGCTTCAGAAAGGATGTAGGAGGACTTTAGTATCACAAAACCTAAAGTGCACAGTCAGGAGAGGCAGTAGTACAATACAGGCACTTGACTCCCAGCTAGGCAACAGTTGCTTGGGGGAAAGTTATTGCTCATTGTTATTCCACGTATTATTTTTTCCCCAAACCAGTCCCTAGTTACCTTTGTGTCATCTGCACTTCAGGTCTGTTTAGGGCTTGGCTCCAGCTATTTTGACTCCAATGCTCAGTTCACACTTTTTATTGCTTAGTTCACGTGTATCCACAGCAGTCACTTCTATAACACTCCACTTTTCCAAGCATCAAGAAAATTCTAACTATGGGATTTTCTACATCGATTACACACCCAAAAGTTGTTCAAAAGCTGCTCCTTTGGGTCTGTATATACACATTGCAAGAGGGGAGCCTACAAGAAAGATGGAGAGGGACTTCTCACAAGAGCATGAAGTGACAGAAAAAAGAGGAATGGATTCAAACTGAGAGTAAAGTAGATTAGATTAGATACTAGGAGGAAGTCCTTTGCTGTGAGGGTGGTGAGGCCCTGGACCAGGTAGCCCAGAGAAGCTGTGGCTGCTATCCTTGGAAGTGTCCAAGGCCAGGCTGGACAGGGCTTTAAGCAACCTGGTCTAGTGGAAGGTTCCCTGCCCATGGTAGGGGGGCTGGAAAAAGATCATCTTTAAGGCTTCTTCTAACCCAAACCAATCTATGATTCCATGAGGATTCTCCATAGAGTACACTGTATACATGCATACACACAGATACACATATCTGTTATACTGGCTCTATACACAGAAACTAATTTGGTACAGCCCCCACCCTGCCATAGCCCTGTTTCTGGGGCTGTGAGAGCTGGCTCTCATGCAGCTGCATTTGCTGATCAGTTAAGTCCACATAAAGAAAGCACAAGAAAAACTCATCCCAATAATTTCCTGCAACATGTTTTTTTTACTAACAAGGAAAATGAGATTTGGGCTAATAATTGCTTTTGTTATATAACAAAATAATAAAAATAGCCAGAAGTATACCTATTAAAGACTCAGACCTGGGGCAGGAATAATTCCATGAAGATTCAACTGTGCCAGTTTGGGATGCGGTAATTAACCGCTGCTGGTGTCTGGTTTTAAGGAAAGAAACATTTCTAGTTTCAGCAGGTGCCTGAACTACTTATAGCACAGTATGTAGGGGAAATTAAATGGGGCTGTGAGGCCTGGCATCCCTGCCTGAGGCTGCCCTGGAGTGTTTTTAAAATTTGAATCATGAACACTGAGCATTAGGAAGGCCATGCAGGCAGCTCTACAGCTGTCACAGAGTGTGCCACCGGGGTGGCAAAGCAACCAAGCCATGCTGAGTCCCTGGCACAATCCGTCTGCAGCACCAGCGAGCCCCGGCTCCAAGGCCAAGCTGTGCAGCAAAGCAACCTGGTGTATCAACAGCAAAAAAAACATCTTTTTAGTAAAATCCAACACACAACATTCCTTCCAATCACTGCTTTTCCATTTTTAATCAGAACCCTCTTTTCCCATCTCCTAGGAGTAAGCTGGACCAGAAAACAGGGTACTCCAGGCATACTGGGAGTGTTGCAGCCTGAGATATTACTATGAACATTTCCTGTGGAAATTAAACCCCAATGATTGCTTTAAGAGATGCTGGTTCTGTACTCTGGGCAGCCTTACAGCTGCAGTTAAAATTGGTACTCTGGTATCAGTATCCACTGGCAACAATAAATAAATAATAAATAATGAAACTGCTCCTGCTCCCACAGCCCGTCCACATTCACACAGCCCCAGTCCCACCGGGCTGCCCACAGCCAAACACACCGTGATGCCAGGGACAGGGCTGGCATGGGAACAGCAAGGGGAGGCTGACACAGCTGGGGGCCCCCAGGACAAGGTGTGGGTGCTGCTCAGCAGCTGCCCAGACCACTGTGCCTTTTTTAGCTTCCACCGGGCTATAACACTGCTCCTGCCCACATTCCCCTTTGGGATATGGGCTGGAGCTGCCCAGGCAGAAAAATAAGAAGGGATGTCAGTGAGTAGCTGCAAAGGAGCACAGAACCTGGACAGATCTGTAAACAAGCTTGGCACTGATAGGGAGCAGACATGCTGCAAAAAGCTGAGGGGTGAGAAGCGGGCATCTGTAGGAGGGCACCCCAGCACCTGGGTGCAGCCTCCAGCCACACAGCGAGCCCAGACTGACCCCAAGCAAGTCACTGCCAGCCCATGCCCTCCTAACACACCTGATACTGCATGTAGGTCTGAGGATCTGGAATTGCTGGAACGCCCCAGCAAATCTGGAATAACAGCAACTTCTAACTATCCACATATCACTGTTTTTAAACCACAGGGTCAAAATATTTGGTGTTTTTCTTAGCTCCTAGAGGCAAGCAGTTTTCCTACTTGTGTAGCACAACAGAAACATCTATATGACAATGAAGAGAAATTCAAAATTGCTACTGGAGTCTCTCTAGTAATTCCGCAAACCAGAACTTAATGCAAAGACTACACAATTGTTTTTAAAAAAAGTGAATCTAATTTTCTAAGCCAACCACATGGTTTTGGGAAACTAGGTCAGGAGTTTCAACTGACCACATCCAGCAACAATTTGGGTTTTGAAGGGCTTGCCCTGACACCACAGCATAGAGCAAGCTGAAAGAGAGTCCTCCATGCTGCCAAAATGCATCATGTAAATGCGTTTAACCTCCTAAAGCACAACACCACGGCTGCTGACCCTCATCAAGTGCTCTGTGGCCCAAAGACTGGAGAGGGCCAGTGAGACCAGGGTGAGCTCAGCAGTGAGGATGATTCACCACTCTAGGAGAACGGGAAAGCAATGCCATGCAGTAAACAACTGGCAGTGCGGGGATCCTGCTCCATGTGTTTGTGTATTGTGGCTGAAAGATAAAACCAGATTATAAATGCAATCAATCTGCTTCTCCACTTGAGATTGCAGCTCTCTCTGTGGAAAAGGGGACACTAATGATGGTTTAAAGGGCTGTATAGGCACGCATGTATGTGTGTGGAAGGGTTTCTTAGATGAGACTTTGCAATTTGGCAACTTGAACAGAGAAGAAACGTGATATTTAGAAGCAGTTTAAGGATCTTAATGGATTTTTTTCCCCCAGATTTAATTTACTGTGACTCAAGAGGGAAAAACTGGTCAGAAGCTGGGACAGCATCCCAAATTCAACTTCCTTCAGGTGACAAAACATTACCAACGACTCTTCTTTATCCCAGCAGCACACCTAACATGTGCCAGGGAGCAGCAAGGCTTCTACATCAATCCAAGGTGCACCCCAGAGACAAGCCAGAAACAGGGCTGGTGACAGACCTACCTGCAGTGTAGGGAGCAAGAGCTGTATGGGAGGCTGCACCTACAGCAACATTCAGAGGGAAAGAGAGGGACCTCAAGGCTGAGCTTAAATGGAGCCCCTGCCAATGGGCAGCAGGTGGGGGTACAGGAGGGACTGGTCAGGGCAGTTAAACCCATCAGTGCCCTCAGGGCCCTGACACAAATATGGAGGTGTCCTTTTCTGAGGGTTCCTGTGCTGTCTGTAGGAGTCCATCAGCTCAGATTGTTTCTGAGGAGGCTCCACAGTCGGATTTGTGGTGAACACCCCCAGCAATTGGCCTCATTCAGTTCTGTAGTTGTGCTAATTAGCATTACCCTGAGTGCCCTGACTGGGAAATGAGGACTGGCCAGCCCAGGGAAAACAGTCCCGCTGTTATCCTACGTAGGAGTTTCGAATGTGAGTCCTTTGGCAATCTTTCATTAAAATAATCATTTAGATCAGAGTTTCCAACAGCTACAAAGTACCCATGAGCAGCAATTAAAAAATGTTGCATTAAAAATATTAAATATTCCATTCAAGATAATCTAATTGGCATAAATTAGTACTTATGTTCCCCAGCCAGTTTTCCCACTTGGGATTTCATGGAATAACTTGCGTTTCTGCGTTACAGATTTAGACTAGGGAGCAGCTCGGTGGCTTTTTGGATGGGAGCCTGCCTTTGGGCTTCCAGGGGCCATGGGACTAATATGGTATTTATAGGACTCAGAAAGTCGGCTGTCCAATATGGAAAAGACATTCGGGAGCAGAGCGGGCTATTTAATGAGCTGGTGCGTTCCTTTGCCTTTGGGGGTGTCCGAGGGAAGTGGAAATACCAGGAGCATGGCAGAGGGGCTGTGCTGGCACCCTCCTGATTTGGCTATTGCTTTTAAAGGCCCCGGGAGTACCGGGTTCACTGGGACCAGCCAGAGCTGATGGGGCCGAGCCTAGGAGGTGAAGGGGCACTGGGGGAGAGCCATCCCCAGTGTCCCGGGGCCATCACAGCTGTGGCATGTGCAGACCTTGGAGGGTTCCCCGCTCTCAGCAGGCTCTGTACTGCGTCAGGGAGATTCTGTGCCGTGTGTGGCTGCCCTGCCTGGCACCTGCCCAGCCTGAGCACGGCTGTTTGCAGAGCTGAGCTGTCTCCTGTCCTTGGTTCCTGCTGTTTGCTGTCCCTGATATTGCTGTGGGCTGGGTCCAGGCGTCAGAGCACGGGGAGGAGTGACTGCCAGGCAGGTCAGCACTCTTCAGCCACCTTCAGTGCTATCAGCACACCGAGATGTCATTTTTGCTCCTTGTCCACTGCACAGGCTGTGGCTTTGGGAGCAGGGTCCTTCTGTTTTCAAAAGGAGAGGTCAGCTCGCTCGGCGGCAGCAGCAGCCCTTCAAGATGAAAATGCCAGATAAATGTGCAGCACAAATGGGTCACAGTTGAGAGCTGAGGGAGAGATCAGCCGTGACTTCAGGAGCAGAGAGTCACAGAGCTCTGTGGAGGTCAGGGTGGAGTGACGCAGTGACACGATCCCGCTGGCTGCAGCTCTGTGATGCTGCGGAGATTACGCATGTTCCAACAGGCTAATGCCTGTGTGAATGCATGGGTCACTACAGCAAATATACAGACTATTCCCAGTAAAGGCTCCTGGCTTCTCTTTTTAGAGGGAAAAATGAACTGCTGTGCAGAGCTGGCTGTGAGAAGGGGTTGAGTGGCTGTCTTGTAGCTGTTTGAGGAAATACGAGGGCCCACAATTTTCCTGAAGTGTGGTCTTCTGAAACACAAACACACTTGTAAACAATTTCTCCTTTTGTATGTTTCCTTACAAAAACAAAAAAATCACAATGGTATAAACCCCACTGTACTCTGGAACAAGCAGCCTTGGCACATGGAAAAGTGTCTTGGTGTCCTCCTGCCCTGTAACTTTTGGAGAAGGTACCTACATCTCACACGCAAGAACTTCAGCAAATCTCTTTGTACTTTTTTTCTCAAGGTTGCTAATTTTGGGAGAACCTCCTGAAAGGGGCTTTCACGTGCCTTCCCTTTTCAAGTCTGGAATATGAACAAATATGTTTCTTTATCAGCTCTATTGGACACCACAGTTAATATCTTTTGGTAATTTCATTCCTGTGAGAAAACCAAACATTTATCAGGGCAACAAACTAATGACAATGCCTGGTATCGAAAGGAGCAGCAAGAAGCAACTACATGATTTGCAGCCCACATCCTGGCTAATGCACCTGTCCTGCAGCATGCCTGCTGTATTTAACCCAGACTAATTATTATGTAAAGCCTACTTGAGCAAAGTCTGTTTTTTATGGTGTTAATCAAGGGTGTGAGCAAGGTGTTGGATCTGGTGCCAAATAACCCCAGAACTCCTGCCCTGTGCAGAGTTAAGAGTTTGCAGAGGGAAAACCAGCTCAGCATTGCCCAGCTGACCACCAGTGCTGCACCCAGGGATAACCAGAGCCCTTCTCCAGCCTCCTCTGAACAAGGGACTGGACATCCCTGGTTCATCCCCACAGCCTCACTCTGTGATAGAGATAGGGAAACCAAAGCACTGATTGTTAATTAAGGGACATACATAAGAGCTAGAATGACATATTAGGAAATATTAAATACAGATCCTTGGCTTCGTGCAGGGCAATTATACCAATGTACAGCATCCAGAAGATCTTAGTTAATGCAGTATAACTGAAACAGCAAAGCAGGGATTATACCTGGTAATCAGGTTGTAATAGCCAGCTCCCAAAAATAGCACCTAGAAACCCTAGAGGACGGTGAGTCTCTCTGAAACACCCCTGCAGCAGTCACTGGCACGCTTTTAGAACAGGAGTACTAGTCCAGCACAGCAGCCGAGCCTAATTACAGGAGCACCGGGATTTAAGACGAGCATCCTTGGCACAGGAAGTGGCTTCCCTAGGGAAGAGAGAGCATTCCCGCCACGCCGGCCACGTGGCTGGCAGCATGAGCAAAACAGGACGTTGCAGAGGATGGCTGGCCACTAGTGAGGGGAACAACCTGCCAAGCATTTGCTTCAGCCCCGTGAATCACCACTGAGTGAAGGTTTCAGGGTCAGGCTCAGGATGAGAGTCATCCCCTGTTCCCACGTGAACAGGTAGAATTAGCATGGACTCGGAGAGGAGTCCCTGTGGAACATATTTTCCACTAGGAAATAGTAAGTGACTAACAATGATGGCACTCATTAACAAGGCAACAAGTTAGGAAATAATGTCCAAAGACGGCAGCAGCTCCTCTGAGTAAGAGCAGGATGGTGGAGCATTGCCCTGCAGCTGCCCAGGGGGAGGGCTGGGCGTGGGCAGGTGCTCCTGGTGACGGCCGGAGGACCAGGAATCAATGCAGAAAACCAGAAACAAACAAATATGAGGGGAACAAAGTACTATTTACAAGCAAAGAACATATCAGCTGCAGGGTTTGCATGAGGTCTCAGTGCCATGGACAATAGAGGAGCGTGGAAGAACTGTCACTAAGGAAGCATGCGTGTAGCTGATAGCAGATTGCCAGCAGATAGGAAATATTCCCTCCTTTAAATCAAGGGGAGCTTGCACTCCCCAAGGGTAGAAATAATGCAACTGCTTTTCTGCTTTGCTGACAACAAAGCATAGCTTGTGCCTGTGGGACTCAGTGTGGCCCAAATTACTTTTTCCTGGAACAAGCCACTTGTAGAACTGACACAACCACAAATGAATACACAGGATTATTTTAATAGCAGTTTACCAAAACCAGCCACATTGGAGCAGCTTTCTTTAAATCTCAACACGTTGTTAACACGTGTATCGAAGGACCTGGGGTGACATCACCAGCTGGGTGACAGCTGCTTGGTCACATCCTCCCCAGTCCCACCACACCGGGGGACTGACAGGCCACAGGATATGCCTGTGCTGGGACAGCATCAGCATTCCTCAGTGAGCTTTCCATTGGGAAAGCACAGATTCAGGGAATTCTGCTCAGCCAAACAAAGGATATGGCCCTCGTGTTACGCTGTGCTCTGACGTACCAGGAGCAGCTGCTTTCCCGAGAAGCGGGACAGGCACACTGTCACACTCCCCCACCCCTGCACGTCCCTCGCTGCCCTTGCATCTGATTTAGCAGCTGTGCAGCTGCTGTGGAGCTGGATGAGCAAGCTGGTCGGGCAGGAAACTGTTCTTTTTTTGGTGAATTTGTTTTCCATGGAATCAGACCACTGATCCAACTTAGCCTGCTGCCACCCAGACAATAAACAGGGGTGTCAGGGAAGAGAGGGACACAGTGGTGAGACATGACCTCAGATACAGGAAGGTGTGGCTGAGTGACGTTGAGGTTCAAGTCCCTCGTCACTGCTTTGTCAAACTTTTCCCTTTAGACTCCACCTCCACCTTTGGTGCATCTTCACAAGGCATGCCATTCATCTGGAAACAGCACTGTTGATTTTCTGCCCCTCCTTCCTTGATAACCCAGCCAGACAGGTCACAGGGCAGCACATCAGGAGATATTTACAGACTGTGGGAGCAGCTGAAATGGAGGATATCACCAGCAAAGCTGTGAATGTGGTGTTGGTCCAAACAGGGAAGGGGCAGCTCGGGTCGTTCACTAGGGAAGAGAAGGGCTGGTTGGCTGGTTTAACATCCAATAAATAATTTCATGTTACAGATCACATGAGCACCTACTGACGCTTAACAGTCTGGTTGGGAGGTGCAAGGTTCAATTATGGCCTGGAAACAATTTTAGTACATTTGTAACGTGACCTGATCTGAGTCACTGATGTAATGCAAATGGGCAAAAGTATCAATGGACAAAGCCGCTCAGAACATCACCAGCCTTTTCCAAAAGCAGCCTACCTGCCTTCCAAACAGAGCTGGAAAAGCACTGATGCAAATTCATATCTTCCAGCAGTACTTCTTCCTTTATTTAGTGGCTTTCTGATGACGAGCACAGTTTCCAGAACCAGTAAAACTCATGCTGTTATGGAATAGGGAACACTGCCTACAGTGTATTGATTTTTATAAGGAAAATATCAGACTGCAAATCTGCTGCCAGGACACTGTTTTAAGTGATTAAAGTAGCCAGCTTTTTTTCCTGCTTTCACCAAGCGGTGATACCTTCCCAAACTAGTTAGGATCATACTGATTTGCTCGAGGATCCAGTATATTTGAGATGAGAGTTAGTTCTAACTTACCGTGTTGCTGCATCTTTCTTCCTGTGGAGTTTATAAATACTCTGCCCCTCCCAGGCACTGCCCGTAACACAGAAAGTAGTTTACTGGCAGCAGGCACAGATCAGCAGCAGCAGCTGAAGCTGATGTTATTATTGACTGCAGTTACTGTATTTTGACTGGGGCCTGAACAGCTTCAACTTGCACCTAAATTTGCTCAAGTTTCAAGGAAATTGTATTTACAGCACATGTGCGTTCCTAACTAACCTATACTTACTACCTTAATCTCTCCCAAAGAGGCAGGGACACATTGCTTGAGAATAGGGATGAAACAAGGAAGTGCTGTCATTGATCCCTGATGCATTCTCAGGAATGCCAAAAGATTCGGATAAACTGACGTAGCAGATTATTTCCCTTTCCCAGAGCCTGAAGACTGATGATAATGATTTCTACTCTTGCAATCTTCCCCAACTACTGTTTCTATTTACTGCCATAGCTGCAGTATTGCAAAACTCAGGGAATCCTTCTCGCCCACATTTTCTCCTTGGCAGGAGTAAATGAAGTCAGCAATATCAGATATCTTTTTCCCTCCGTCATCCTTTTATGAAGAAAGAACCCAATCTGTCCTTGGTCACTAAGAGCTGGATGTGATGGACAGAAAATAACTGTGAGATGACCTTGGAGCCAGGTTTCTGGTTTGAAATGTCTTTGAAATGTAGCTTTTCCATAGCACCAAATGACAGCAGTTGCTGACGGGCACGTCTTGAGCTGCAGCACAACTTTCCTTCCATTAACCTCCGCAGCCGCCGCCTTCCTCCCGGGGGGAGCATCTGGTGTTCTCCAAAATGTATTCCTCATGCAGGCAGCATTTACATTTCCCATTAACCTTTCTCAAGAAGCCGGGTTTTGTCTGAAACTGGTGTTGGAAGTTCAGCCAACATCACCTCAGTCACGTCACACCTGCAGTAATGCCCTCTTGCTTTCTTCCAGGGTGAGGATCAAGCACTCCAAGACCTACAGCTCTGCTGGGAAGTCTCAGCTTCAAAAATTTCCCTCATTAGTCATAGAATCATAGAATGGTTTGGGTTGGGACCTTAAGGATCATGTCATTCCCACCCCCTGCCATGGGCAGGGACACCTTCCACTATCCCAGGGTGCTCCAAGCCCGGTCCAACCTGGCCTTGGACACTTCCAGGGATCCAGGGGCAGCCACAGTTTCTCTGGGCAACCTGTGCCAGGGCTTCCCCACCCTCACAGTAGTGTCTAATCTAAACCTATTCTCTTTCAGTTGAAAGCCATTTTTCCTTGTCACTCCATGCCCTTGTACAAAGTCTCTGATACAAAAGGCTAACAGGTACCACTCTTAATTTAGACCCAAAATAAAGCACAGTGAGTTACATTACAAGACACCTGAGCACCCTGGAGATGGTTTAAAGCATTTTTCTTTCTGACTGATGTTATGTAATATATCCAAGTTATTGATTAATAGCTAGGTCTGATGCCAAGGGAAATCATCACATTCGCGTCAAGGACTGATATATCCACCTACCAGCCAGTGCTTGGACAGGAGTTACAATCTCTAAAGATTGTGTTTAAAATACAAGTACTCATTAATATTAAAATAAGACGTACACGAGATAGCAACTCCTTTGAATAAATAGATATTCCCGTCAAGTTTAGCCTTTCAGAAAAGCCTGAAATGCAGATCAAGTAATCAGACACAGAAGTGTTAACTTCATCTTTTCTCATTGCTCCATCTGAGCATCTGTACAGGGATTTTGTAAGAATGCAGCTGAACACATTGAAGAGGGAGTTATTTATTTATTTATTTTTAAAGTGAAAGCTGTAAAGACAAAACAATTGAAGAAATGCAATACCAGATGTTAGGAAAAGCTCAACAAAGGGCACAAGAAACGAAACCAATATAAATGTGTACATTACACTTATGCTTACAATCCTTTGATATTCAAGACTAACCAACACTCTTTTAGGAAAGAAGTATTACCCTGGACATAAAAGGGAGGGTTTTTTTCTGCAACATTAAGCACAACTGTTGTACTAGGGCCATTAATTTTGAGTTAATTAGGCATATGTGCAAACTGCAGTCAAAGTTGTCATTTAAAGCTTCAACTCTTGGAGAAGAGCCTGCCACATTTTCACAGCCAGTGTGGTGTGGTGATGGGGCAGCCCCGGCAGCAGAGGCACCTTTCCTCCTGTCCTGGAGCAGCCCCAGGCAATCAAAAAGCTTTTCTCTCTGCTCTACCTGCTGTTACCAGCCTGTGTCAGCTTTCCAGCCCTGCAGATTTATGGGTTTGCCTCCAGAAAGGTATTTGCTGAGAAGCTGTGCCTGAAAAATGATGACTGTGTTTAATAATTACAGTCTGGGGAATGGATGAGTGACACGAAGATCTTTCAGCTTCCCGGGTGCCCGGTCACCTGCGTGGGCATGTGGGAAATGGAGATGAGAAACCTCATTTTGGGGACTCATAAAAAGAAATAAGAAAATACACCCTGGCTTTGACTTGGCTCTGCCATACAACAGGGCTGGTAGGCTTTTGTTACAAAAAGGAAAGTTATTGCTATGTCGTTCTTGCTTCTCAAACTAAAATGAGGCCTTTTAAACAATGTATAGGATTTTGCAAGAAAGAGATGGTTGGTATAAAGACTGGCATTTATAAACATCAGCATAACAGAATTTTCTATCCAAAATATCCTCTCAGTCCCTTAGTCTGGGAAAATATGAAGCAATTCAATGAGGTTACAGTGATGTCTTGATTTACTGGAAAAAAAAGGGTTTAATTCTTTCCACAATTCCACTAAACATTTTTTTTCATTGGAGGATTTGCTGGAATAGTTAATGGGGAATAAAATAAGTCAGAGTACTCGGCCCAGGATAGAAATATTCAGGTGCTGGTACCCAGCTGTCGTTTCCTTACTTAGTTTAGCCTATTCAGGGAAATACATTAAGCTAAAATGGACTTTCATGTGGAGTAAAGTTCCAGGAACACAAACATTCAGGAATCACTTTAAACCTTGGACAAACCCGAGCTAACTCCAAAACAATTTCCTAACACCAGATCTTATTTTATTGCCATACATTACTGGGAGGAGGTGGAAAATAGAGAGATGTACGAAATCCCCAGGCAACAGCAGAACAGTTTTCAAAAGCAATTTTGGCTTCCCTGTGCTCCCACTGCCTTCAGCAGCCAGCACTTAAGAGAAATCCCGTTAGCACAGTGGACAACTTTCCCTTTCAGAGATTTGTTTCCCACAGAAAAGCCCATGGGAGCAGGACGATAAGCAGAAAGCCCCGGATTGCGAAATTGGACCCACGTTCGTCTCCACGCTGCTCTGGGAGCTGGCAGAGGTTCTGTCCTCAAGAAGGATTTCATACCTTGTTCCCCAACAGCCAGTTTTGAAGGGGTTTAATATTTTAAGCTGAGAAAAAAAGGTGGCAGAGGGGCCTATTTATAATTTTGCAAAGAGTGCAGAGAAGTTAAAAAAAAAAATAAACAAAACAAACCCTCCCTGCTTCACACAATGCGGGAAGCGTCTGGCACCCAACCGCATCTGCTGGGAGGCAGATCTAAAACAAACAAGAGGGAACACGTCCTCGCACACTCTGTAATTACACTCTAGATCATCCAGAGGTCGAAAGTATCAACAGCTTTAAGATATGACTGGCTAGATTAAAGAAAAAAAAGAAAAAAAAAATACAAATTAGTTTGAGTGATTACTAGAGCTGATGGCCTGCTTGCAACAAATATCCAGGCAGTGGTTTGCAGTCAGAGCACAAACAGAGAGGGGTCATCTTGTCTTTGCTCCCTTCAGCTATGCTGAGTAAGACAAGGAGCAGGGATTTGTGCCACTGTGCAGAGCACCCCTAAGATCTACGGGGATCTGTTCCCATGAGGATCTAGGAATGGGTTAAAGCAAAGCTGAAAAGCTTCTCAAGACTTTTGCTGAGGTTGTAATCAGGACACAGGAGCTTCATATTTTCCCTGTCCCTCCCGTATACTCTTGCAGACACACACAGCCAGTGCTGCCACTTGCTGAATTCTGCAGCCAAGGAAGGGGCAAAAATGCAGCTATTCATAAATGGTAAAAAATCAGTGTGATTAAAAGTTCTTTTTCTGCATTATCACTGCAGGAGCCCAGGACAAGCTTATTTAACATCACAGACACTCCAAAACCAAGCTACTTGCCCATCTTTATGTCAGGGATGAGTTTCTGTATTATGCCGAAGTTGCTCGCACACCCAGGGCTTGAAGAGAGGCAAACCCAGCACTGCGCTGCAAAAATGCGGTCTGAAAATCATGTGCTATTGTCAGAGACTGGAATGCAGTCCCACAGCAGCGTAGCTGGGGACTTCCCATCTATATTTAGGGTGTTGCAATGCTACCCTCTCGCCCACACGTCCTCACCCCCAGCGGGATGCCAGCTCTGGCATTCCCGGCACAGACAGGGAGCAGGCTCCTGCATCCCCTTCCGTGGCGGTGTCGCAAGTGTCAGCGCTGGGTTGGTGTGAGAGCGCGTGGCAGGGCTTGGTGGCAACGCCGTTCATCACTCCCAGCTACTTACGGGGTTGAGAGAAAGGTGAAGGGGTGACTCAGAGCTGTCAAATACTCGCGGGCACACGGTGCTAAACCTGCGTGCACCGTTCCCACAGGAGCTGTTTGCTCTGCTGCCGCAGCCTGACCTGCCGAGTGGGCTCTGATAACCTCTCGTGCTGAGAGCCACAGCAGGGTGCTCAACAAGTGATTACACCTTACCTGCACGTTCCCCCAGCAAGAAGGGGTTATTTACACTGCGGTACCTGTGCACATTCCCACGCTTCCAGCCAACAGGAGCACGGACTCGCATCCAGTCCCCATCATCACACACACCGGACAAAGGTGCACCCTTCACTGCTCGCACAGCATTCTGCACAAAACCAAAAGGAATGTTTGGTTAAAAATAGAAACCTGATGCTCCCTGCTTGTTTGGTTTGCTGTTCACATAAGCCAGCCCGAAAAGCTGAGGTGCAGTCTTTGTTCTCGCTCTGTCGATTTAAGGCTTACCCAATCTTACTTGTGTGAGATGGCACAGAGGTTTTTTTAGTGCAGCCCCACTTACACCCAGCACTCCTACACACACTACTCATTGTGCCACTTCTTAATATTTTCCGTATCAGTCACTGCTGCACCCCAGGATACACATATTGAAATTTGCCTTTCCCTTTTGATTCACTGGGAGATGTCATCGTGCACAGCTGCGATGTCAGCGCGGTGGCACTGACACATCCTCATGACACAGCTTCCTGAGCAGAGCAGTAAAAGCAGGGCAGTGAGGAAATAACTCCTTGCTGCTACCAGAGCAGTGGCACAAAACAATCAGGACATGCTAATTAACTGGCTACTTAGGAATGCTTAGAGAGATTATTTGGCAAGGCTTGGGCATGGAAAATGGAAAGTGAAAGTTCAAGACTTAGAACCAGAGATGTAGATTAAAAGCACATTGCACCCGGGCAGCATTTTTAACTTTCTTAGTGTCCTTTCTGCTTTATGAGAGAGCATCAGTTATTGGAGCTGTCGTTTAAAATAAAACTAATTCAATTTTCTTTTGAAAACATCTCTATAGCATTTGTGGTTGCAGAGCAAAGGCTGAAATGTGACTTCCAAAAGCACAAAACACTACAAGGCTAATAAGCTCCACTTTTCTCCCCAAGCCAAATCCCCTTTTTCTTATTATTTAAGAGGTCTTAACTTTTTAATTCTTATTGAGTATTTAGAACTAACATAAAATGGTGCAATGCCATTGCCTTTGTCTGGAGCCCCTGCTGCTGCAGCACAGAGAATCTGCTGGAGGGTGATAGAGTCACCACTGTGGAACATTTAAAAATTATTATTTAGACCTAGTTCCAGAGGGTCAGAGCCAGACTTCTGGCAGCATCTTCTTAAAATAGCAACAGTTTTACTCGGTTTATAAATCTAAATACCATTTATGGCCATAACCCCTCAGCCAGGGGTGGGATCCCCTTTTGATGTATGAACCTTGTGTTTCAGACTGCGAGAATCAAATGAAACTGCCAAAATAAAGGCACATCATGGAAAAACCTCCAGACGGACAGCAGAGGGGAAATACGAGCGTGGAGCCGTGCACACACCCAGAAACAGGCACCGGATCGTTGTTCATTGAACACCTACCAGAGTGTGAGCACCAGGGATGAAAGAGCCCCTGGTCCCCATCACTGTCGCTGGGGACAGCCACATCCCAGCCCCTGCCATCAGCAGCAGGGACAGCAGCTCCCAGGGGCAGGAGGACCAGCACGCTGCTGCAAGAGCAGCCGAGAATTGCCTCGATGATGGCAAAGGAGCGATTGCACAATTAGCACAGAAACGAAACAGGCTGCTGCGTTTGTCACCTCTCCGGAGAGTGTTGCAACGCTTGTGCGTCCCTCGCGGCAACACCTTGTACTTAATTCAGTGCAATCAGCGTGAGGTCCCAACAATGAGGCTTTTGGGGGTTTTTTGTTTGGGTTTTTTTTTTCTTTTTTTTCTTTTTTTTTCTTTTTTTTTTTTTTTTTTTTTGTGTGTGTGTGTAATTCTAAATGTTTTTAGGGCCTGAAGGTTTTCAGGGTTTTTGGAGTGTTGGTTTGGTTTTTCTCTTACCACAAGCCGGATGAAAATAGCATTACTCACATTTAGCAGCACATTATTCTGGCTTCCAGAGACAACCTGTGGCATTGGACAGGGAGATATTACAAACGCTGAGTCAATCCCAGGGTAAAGGCAGCTCTTTCCTGAAGTGTATTGTCCTCACACCTGCCTCTGTGTGGATTTAGGAGCTGAGCACACAGATGTCACTGACCTAAATATGTCGGGCTTACATCTCTTTTTGATCACGTGTCGTTCCTCCATGTTGATGACAGGGCAATGAAAAATTTGGAGAAAGAAAAAATAAAGTCCAAGCAGAACCCAGAACTCAAACATTTTACGTAAGAGTCCCTGAAACAGCACATTTTTAAACAAGCACTGCAATTTAACTCTAAACCTTGCTGCATCTTTGTAAATGCAAGAGGCAGACAATAAGTAAGCATTATAAGATATATTTGTATTTTCTATCTAAACATTTCAAGAGCCAGAAAGAGGATCGGGTAGGACTGGGTGCACAAGAAGTTAATGTATGACAACATTGTTTATAAATAAATTCTCTGAGGAATGATACAAACAACTTTTCTAACACAAGACTTAAATTCTTGCCATATTTTCCTTAAAGACTGTGGGAAGTTTTGATTATTCTTTTGGAGAAACTGCCAGTGTCACATACAAATCTCTGAGATAGTTTAGTGAAGTGCTATGAGAAAGGTCTCCAATGCCAATTTGCTCTTTGCTGCTGGGCTCCACAGAGGAGTTGCCTCATGGATGAATTTCAAAGTGATTGAAAAGTTTGATAACAGCTGAAAGAGCTTATTCCTGTGGGACATACAGACAGCAGTGCTGCAAGCCACTGCACTGCAAGGTAAAAAGGTATTTCCACCAGGCATCCTACTTGATGGAAATGCAGGTTTTGTTTTGGGTGCTCTGGATCTGACACTTCCCTGCCACCAGAGAAGGCTTCTGCCTGTGTTAAGTGAATAACTGAGCCCCTTTGACTTGTGCAAAGTTTTGCACTTTTGCCTTTAAATATAGGGCAGAAGCCTCACTCCTCCCGCCAGCCAGCCCCGATCGCCGACAGAGGTTGCGGGTCCTTTCCTGCATCACTGGAGATAGATTGCCTGTACATCAGAGATTACTGCAAAGTCCAGACCAGACCATTCCTGTTTGGGGAGAAAATGAGAAAGTACAAAAGGTGACTGTGGGTTATGTTTATAGACGTTCTGTGCAACAGCAAAGCCGCATAGAAACTAGAGAATGCACAAGGGCACCAAAAAATACCGGTTCCATGCGGATTTCCTATGTCACCTACCTGTGAATGATCTGCACAGGGACGGGGGTACGAGCTGGCTGCAGCCCTGCCCAAACTGGGACAGCAGCATGCATTTAAAGTGTCTCTGGAAATCAAAGCAGTACTTCAATTCTAAATGGAAGACTAAGCAAAGTTTTAAGAGCAACCATCATTCAAGCATTTCTTTTGCATGCCCAGTTTTGCACCCATGATTACGTTTTCCTGTCGCAGATGTACCTGTATCTTCTACGCGCTGATGCAATATCTGTGTAACACACGATGCTCTGTATATTCACCAGAAGTTCTCAGGGAGGAAATCCTGACAGCTTGGCACTGCCTTCGTGCAGCCTGCCCTTCCTTCCTCCTCTGTACAGTGCAGAAAGTACAGGGGACGTCCTCTGCCATCAGCTGTACATCTAACAACACACATCCCTTCTTAATCACTTCCCCAGAGGATCCAGACTCATTTACGCTGTTCACAAATAGATACACTGTGTTTTCAGACGCAATTTCATGGCATAAAATAGAAGTTACTTTATCTCTCTCCTGGCCCTATGCCCTTCTCTTTGTGCTCAGTGCACACAGAGTAAATATGTGCATTAAGTGTGGTATTTTGTCTCTGATTTTGAGAGTCTGCTTCTTCTAGATAAGTAGCTCTGAAAGTTCACACTGGAATAATTCATCTTGCAGTACGATCAGTAGATTCTCACCATTGACTTCAAAAGGGTTTAAATGTAACCAATAGAACCAATTTTGAACCAAATTCTTCTTATTTTTCCAACAGAAATGGTACCTCCTGATACTCTTGCTAGTGCTTTATCCACCCGTCACGACTCTTGATGAAGTCTGTGACTGCGATTAAAAAGGCTTGGAAAATGCAGGGGAGGGAATGGAAAAACCCTAGAGCTTCTGGCTTGGGATCTATCTGAAATGCATTGATGGATGCTGATAGCATGTAGGAACACAGTTGCAACAAAACTGCCACCAAGACATCTATAAATAAAAGAATACTGAAATTGGCTCTTCCACATCCAGCTCGTTTCAAAGGAGGCAAACTCTAACCTCATGTTGTACTGGGGTTTCTCCACTGAGTTCTCAAATAGTTTTTAAGAAGAAGAGACATTTTTTTTCTGCAGATGGAAATGCCAGTAACTCCAAAAGCAGGTTTCATGATCTACCTGTGTTCAGTTTTCTAAGTGTTACACATTTGCACGGAGAGGTTTACCCCTCCAGTGTAGGCCAGCAGTGAGCCATTTGCAATCAATAATGTCCAACTCTGCTCTATAATGCCACCTAGTACCTGCTGTCCACCCAATTCTACTGCATTTTGGAATCCTGGCCTTGCAGCTGCTCTGGGTAGCTGAAAGATAACCTCATCAACACAGATGCCGCATAAATTTACACCTTCCTGTGCCTCTGTTTTTCTGACCTGCGTGCACATCTCCCAAGTAGTGGTACAAGTTGCTTCTGCCCAAATACAAGCATCTCTGCCTGAATATAAAGTCTCTTCCTGACTGGAGGTCATGTTGTTGTACAGCAGTGAGAGCCTCGCCAGCGCCAGGGCTGATTTATTATTGGCTGGCGATTCTGACCCGATAACATTATTTGTGTTGGTAGGTGCTCACATGTCAGGATTAGGGCAAGGCACCAAAGAAGGAACACAGTGTTCTGCTCCTATTTATGTTTCTTGCTATAGTTCCCTCAGAGACCAGCGTTATTAACTTTCCCTGTCAGACAAGGGACACTCAATTTCAGGTCATTTATACCTGTCTCTTACACTTCAGGAGTTATTATGTGAGCTCAAAGTCTGATGGAAAACTGAAGTATAAATGTAGCAATTTGTAACACACATATTTACATCGAAGAAGATGTTCATGGATGGCTCCTGTCAGAATTTAGGACCTCAAGCCATCAGCAGAACACTAGGAAAAGCTATATGGACTCAGTGGCATTACTGTCCTTTGCTAGACCTAAGGTCCCAGTGGTTCCTCTCTGGAATTTTGGAGTGACATGGAAGAGAAACCTGGCACTTTGGCAAAGGGACACTCACACCTCACAGGGCAGGGTGGCCTCTAGGTCTGTACTGCAGAGCCCCAGCTTTCCAAAAACACACCTAAAAGGAACTCTGCTGGGACCTGTGGTGTTGCAGGCACCTGCAAGGGCAAAGCAGGAAGAGATCTGCAGAGAAAAGTCTGCAAAGCAAGACTTCCACTTATGGCCAGGGCTGGGATAGCATCTGCTGCATCTGCTGTTGGCTGTGAAGCACCAAGCAACCAGAACCCAACACCG
The DNA here is from genome assembly GCA_013399195.1 of Dicrurus megarhynchus. NCBI lineage: Eukaryota > Metazoa > Chordata > Aves > Passeriformes > Dicruridae > Dicrurus > Dicrurus megarhynchus. The sequence continues at coordinate 4,700,570 of VXAD01004603.1, read as the reverse complement.
ATATATCGACCGTGGTGAGCGCCCAACCTGCACGCAGGACATGAACCAGAGAACAGGCTCGGGCTGCTGCTACACGTAGCAAACAGACCTCCTCAGTCAGAGGCTGACATTTTTACAGAGCTGCTTTCCAGAGCCCAGGCGCGCTCCAAGCGCGGAATAGTTTCCACTGTTTCCCTTTTCACACACGCTCAGTTTTCCAAACCATTCACCTTTGGCAAAAAGCTTCATGCCGGGCCCCTGCTAGAAGGTCAGCTTGTTTTGCAACGTGAACTGAACTCCTCCATTTGTTAAAGATCTGGGGCAGCAAATGGATCTGCTTCTACATCCCAGGGTTTTTTACTTCATCATTGTCACTAAATTTGTATACACATTTCCTTTTAAAATGTATAGTTCATTTTTTAAAAGAGACCTTGGCAGACTGATAAACAGATTATCTCCTGATAATTTAAATATGTAACACGGAAATTAGGTCTCTCATTGCTACATAGACTTTTTTTTTTTTTTTTTAGCAAAACCTATTTTAGTCTGGTACTTTTTGTGCCATTGTCAGATTTTTTACGTGCGCACTGTGACATTTGCATAATTTCCATGAGGGAGACTGAAACCTTTCAGGGAAACACAATGCAAAGTCCAGGAAGAGAAGACTTTTCCTACAGGAAACAGTGCCAAGGTTAACTGGGCAAGTGCTCTCCACTGTGCCCCACAGGGCTTGCCCCTGGCTCTGGCTGATTCATCCTGACATGGGCTCTCTGAACCCTACATTTTCACCAAACTGGTGTGTTTTGGACAAGTTCCTGTTAAGGAAACTTCCCTGTCTGACCATCCAGGAGCCATTCTGGCAGTCACACCTGCATCACCTGGGCTGGGACTGGGGTCCCTTCCCAGCTACACCCCCCACACTCACACAGCCACACCACGTTTCCTCACTGGCTTAGCCCCATAGCAGATTCCCAGACATCCCAATCCTTAAAGTAATTTAATTTTGGTGCAATAACTAAATGAGAAATCAACAGCCCAAGCTGATGTGTCTGAGCAAGGACTCCGAGCAAAGGAGACCCTGGGTTTTTATACCCTCACAATCCACCTGAGGGAAAGTCTGGGGCCATCAGCTCCTTGTGCCCCCAAGTGTTCCTCACCTGGCTGTGCCACAGGCCCTTTGTGTCTCCAGGTGTCTCCAGGCCCTTTGTTAATCAAAGGGCCAGGGATTCATGGCCTCCTGGGGCTCCTGCCAGCCCCGAGCTACCTGCACTGAACATATTCCTCAGCAGAACAAATGCAAACAGCCGCGATGCCAGGAGGGCTTGGCTCTCGTGACAGAACTGATGAATTCCTCTGCACAGACTGTCATTTTCCAGCCCTCCCCCTACTCTCAGCTAGCTTGCCCAGCTGGGCTCCAGCACTTGTCAGGCCCTTCTGTTTTAACTCATTGAAAGGGCAGAAAATGATCCAGAAAAAAGGTTTCACTATATTTTATATTTTGTTAGAAAGATAAAGTAGCTCAGTTATGTCTCAGAACTCATTCAAGGATGGGGTAGGACTGCCCAGCCAAGAGTGAACAGAGGAAAGGGCAGAGGAAGGAAGAGGTAGGGCAGGGATGAAGGAAAGGCAGCAAAACAAGCTGTTGCAATGGCCAGACAGTAAACAACACTGAACACCCAACTTTTTCATCCTGGCCATTGAGATATACCCTGGCAGGAACATGAAGAATCACAAGGGAATATAAGAAATAGCAAGACTTAGTGGAATAACGGTGGTAATCTTAAAAACCTCAAATGTCCAATGATATGATTGTGTATCATAAGTTAGCAAATGGAAAAAGAAAATCATCTGAGACAGAATCAGCTTTAAACCACACTGGAGCTATCGTCTACTTCCAACTTTCGTCTGTTTCTGTGATTACTCTTTGTTAACTCTGATAATTGATTGCACAGCCTCTACAAATGTTCTGCACGTTTGATGATTTTGTCATTCAGCTTCCATTTCCCACAGAGACCCCATTTGTTGTTCTTACCAAACCTCCTTTTCTTGGAGTCATCATTATTTAAATAATGACTGCAATGGCAATGACATTTCAGTGAGAGCCACCACCACCATTCAGTATTTCCAGCTGCCCCAGTTACACACAAATGCAAAGCCAGGAGCAATGAAAATAAGGTGGCTGGACATTTTAAAAACAGTACCTTCATAAATGCAGCCTGTACCTCAGCTTCCACTTATCTGAAGACAAACTCTTACATGACCAAGTTACACAACACATGCAATAGCTCCGAAATCGAGAGCTGGAGAAAGATCAGGAGCCAGAAGGATGCTAGGAAAGAAGTTTAGGACAATACTTTCTCTAAAATTACCAGCAAAGTTGATGAGTTGTAGCTTGTTTTACAGTTAAAGTCACATGGAAATGTAGAACACAACAGGAAACTTTCACCTTGGGACTGAGAAAAACATTAATGGAAATAAATAAAATAATTCTGACAACACATACGAAAAAATTATCTTCATTACACACTGGGGAAAAAGACTAAAGAAATTTACACTGATGACACAAAAAGGCAAGCTCAGAGTTTAGAACTGAATCTTTAATCTCTAGTGTTCACCTGGTTATTGCCTGCTGTCCTTTCTCCACATTTCTCAGAACACCAGAATTATTCAATGTTACTATTTTTATCACTCCTTCCTTACAGCAATTCACCACAACAAAGGTGAGAAAGGTGACCAAAGACTAAAATACATCAATTCTGAAAGAAACCTCAGGATTTTGGACTCTATTTCTATACCTTTTTGCTTCCTCATTAGTGAAACTTTTTTCTTTTTTTTTTTTTTAGCCTCGAATGAATTTCAAATGCAGCAAAGCATTGTTAGTGTAGGAAAAGCCATTATGGCCTTCATAGGGACACTTCACATTCATTGCACCACGGTACAGTCTTCATTTACTTCTCACAGTTATTAGAGCTATGTCACACAGCTGCAGAGTAAACCTCATTTATTTTGTGTTTTAGAAGGAATGATGCTTTTTCCACTATCATGTTTCAAATATATTCCTCATATGTACCTCCATCTCTTCATCTTTTGGTACAGGCCAAAGACTTTAATCTTCTCAGTAATCTAGATTTATTAAAAATAAAGAGCAATAGTGAAAAAAGTGACACAGAACAAGAAAAAACATTCAAAAACACAGCTGGGCTAACACTTTGGCAGTCACAGAAGAATGGCACTGGCACCACCAACTAAAATGAAAGGGTATTGCACATTTCAGCCACCCAGCTCTGACAGCTGGCAAGACTTTAGAGGAAAAGTTTTACTTCTCCAGAAAATCCATGCCTAAGCAAAATGCTGAAATGTTTGTCTTCTTGTTTACAACATTATGTCTTTTAAAAGAACACCCCTTACCCTACAAACAAGGAACTCAAGCATTTATAATAATATTACGTATATAGAACATGAATAGTTTAAAATTGGGTTTAAAAAAGTCTGGCTTGCAGTGCTTAATGGAAGATGGAAAATAACGCAGTCAACAGAGAAACATTATACTCCACAAGAGAAATGTTCTAATCTATTCTTAACTCACTTTTATCAATAATCCCCACAGCTGGCTTCTGGCCATCCCAGATGAATAATTCAGAGCCAGGAAAAAACAGAGACCTGGACAGACATTGTCCACATCTGTAATTCATCTGCCTTGCTATATTAAGTCATTCACCTGTTAAAATCCAATTTACTAGCATGTAGTTGAATATGCTTAAAGGTTACACAGCTAAAAATAGCACTACCTCCAGGATTTTCTATACTGTAGAATATATAAATTATCTTTGTCAGTAAGCTGCTATAAAAAGGCATTGGCTTGTATTTCTAGAAGAAGCCATTTCAAAGATGTCAGGGGTTGCATTTTGCTCAAATAGCTTTGCAGCAGATATAAAAGTGTGTAATTTGTTTCTAAAGATACTTTACTATTGCCATTATTTGGCAAAAAAAACTACCAGGGCCCTCATAAGGAATAATAGCACATGCCTAAACTAACAAAATTATGACATTTTGGTTTCGGGGTTTTTTTTTCCCCTTAAAGGAATTTTTTTTGTAAGTGCTTTATGGCTGAACTAACATCAACCTGCAAATTTTCTTTCTGCAAAGCCACTGCCCAAACATGCTCCTTCTTCTTGGAGAAATCTCCACTCTGAGCCCTCTTGAGCAAGAGAGAACCTGGCTTTATTCCACCCTGAGCCCCGTGAATAAAACCATTTGCAAAGCTCTACATGTGCATCACAGCCTCTGCGTTGCTGTTGCTACAGCCCTGGCAGGGCCTTTTGGAATATTTATTGTTTGCCATTATACACGAGGTGGAAAAAAATGCTCTCTGTCTCTTGGGATCCTGAGATGACTTTCAGCGGCCTAAAAGTGACAAAGGTTTCCATCTGTGTTACGGATCTGGAAACCACTGATATGAAGAGATAACTCTACAGCCTCCATCTCCAGTGGCCAGGACACCAGCCTTCGGTGCCACTCAGCAAGGCTTTACTAGAAATGAATGAAGCTGTCTACATGCAGCCATTGTCTTGCAGCTTCCTTCTCCTAAAGAAACTGCGGCAGAAAAGCCAGTTTGTGGCAGAATCCCAGTTCAATTACATACAAAGCATGCAGGTAGTAAATTTTTCCCCATAAACCAAGTTATCTGAGGGTCAAAAAAACAATGGAAAATTGTAGCTTTAGTGTCAACACTATGCCAAGTATTGTCAGAAATAGAGAAGGTTTCTGCTCCAACCAAGCAGATGGAAATTATTCTATTGTTCAGAGATAAAGCAGAGCTCCCACCCAGGCCCTGACCGCACAATTACATCTCTCTGTCTGAGCCCAGCCTTTCAACCACCCCCCATGCAAAGCAGCTTTCAGGAAGAAAGTCTGATACTGCAGCTATTTTTACTTTTCCTCCTTATTTCTCTTGTCCAAAGATGCAAACGCAAGGATGACTGGTTCCATGAAAAACCAAGGGACTTCCTTTGATAAACAGGATGTTGGGTTTTCTGTGGAGTCACACACACACACACCTGTTCTCTTTATGGCTGGGTAAACATCCTCAGCTCCCCACAGACCCTTTTACACACTGTGCACATCAAGCATCTTGCTCTGGCCCTGCTCCTGGCTGGGGTGTTGCTCAGCATGCCCACGGAGTCAGCAGGGTGCGTTAATCACTCCTTATCTTGTTTGCAGTGCTGAGACAGAGAAGCGTTAAGATGAACACGCCAATCCATTCACAAACATTGCAAAGAAGTACTCAAGTTTTCCTTTCAGCAGAGCAAATATTGGGAAGTGAGCAGACCAAACACGAGGTCAGCTGGCATCCTGGTCTATAGAATTACTTATATTTACTTTCTCTTGCCTTATCTCCCTTGAATAACTTGCGTTCAGGATGTAAGCATACATTTCTGTTTATCTTTCCGAATATAGGACCATGACCGGAGTAAGCCTCTGCTGGAGTGAAATTCCACTCAAGTCAATGATATCCAGCCATGTTCCAACACGTGGGCTGGGTTAGCTTTTGTTTTGACTCTTCAGAAGACATCCTTAAGCGGGGTTTGGCTGCACTGAAGTTCAGCACTGCCCATGCTGCCCTTCAGACACAGGGTGTGGGCGCGCCAGCCTCTGCCTCCAGCAGGAGACTTTGGGATACCAAGCTCACAGGCAGCAGTGTCCCCCTCTCCTCACTCTTGTGGTCCATGCCCTTCACTCAGTTTTCTTTTTCATAGCTCCATTTCTCTCCACCTCCCCAGATTCATACGGGCCTTCAGTTGCTCACGTGCCCCTTTCCTCTCCAACGTCCCCAAGGACCAGACAATTCTGCAGGGCAAGCCTTGGCTGCCTTTCTCCAGGGAAATTTAACTGCAGCACACCAGCAGAATCAGGGAAACAAGAGATACTCAGTTGGAATTAAAGACAAGGTTTATACATTGCAGTGAGGGCATTGCCCTTGAGGCACGAGGCTCTCCCAGCAGCAGAGGTGCGTGAGCTCTCACCAACTCAAAGTTAGCCCTAAGTGAGCAAAAGTGCAAATTATTCCCTTTTAGATCAAAACATGTGACAGTTTACCAGACTGAAGAAACCTAGGCTGGCTTAGGGTTCTGTGTAGGAAAACAACACTGGTTTCATAAGCTCAAAGACTTTAAACTTCATGAACTCATGAGCTGCAGTCGACTTTTGACTTTGAATCATTTGACTCTGAAGCTTGAATGGTAAAGAAGTAGCATAGTTATGGACCTGAAACTTTTAGGCTTTGCACATGTCTGATTTACAGGCTAAAGCAAATTAAATAAGATGAATATTTTTGTTAGAGCAGCTTCTTTTTAGAAGCTGTTTCTCTGATAGACACTGAGTGGATGGTGGTTTCAGAGACATAAATACAAACCATCATCTCACTGCTCCTGGAAAACAAATAGTCCTTTGTTACCAGCACCTTGGAAATGAAGTAATGAAACAAAGAACACAGAGGTGTTTGATGGCTGTTCTGGAGTCATTACACGTGTGATTCTGCTCTTAAATTTTGGGTAGCAATTTTCTTGTAAGGGACACACAATATAGGTAATAAATGACAGATGATCTTAAAATATTTATCATCTTAATAATCAAAACACAGGGAGAGAGACAGGAAATCAATACATTACTTTTAGAAATAGCATCAAGAACAATGATCTGAGGGAGAATAATAAGAGGAAACTGAGAAGATAAAGCACACCAGAGTAATTTTAGACAGAAAGGCGACAATAACATTCTTCTAAAGTAGCAAGGGAGCCACAGTGAGCTGATCTGGGTAGCTACAGGTTATAAATAGTATGGAAAAATAGAGACCTAGAAATATCAGAACTTTTCAAGCTGAGGGAGAGAAAAGAAAACTTAGCAGTCCCATAAAGGATTTTGTGCAGTAACTAATACGCATGTGGGTGGGACACTGCTGTTTTTCTCATCAGTGTTTACAAGTGTCCCTCTCACTGCATGTCAGAGTTAGAAAGACCAGGGCTGAAGAAAAACCTTACCTAATAGCAGGGTTACTGGCGCAAAGCCACAGGGCAAGATCAGAAAACTTGTAATTGAGCATTTCTTTCCACGACTCCTGTTGCCATGATGTTGATGGAAATGATGGATGAGCTCCATGACCAGCTCATCTTTGAGAAGAACCAGTCGAGTCTAATAAGTTGTTCCTTTTTTTAGAAACAGAGTCATGTCACAGGGATTACTTTTTCTCTTCCTGAGAATATTTTACCAGATTATAAAAGCATTCTTCTGACTGTCCAGATTACTCCCCCTCTGGTTTCATTTGCTTCAATCAAGCATCAAGGTACAATAGGTACAGACATTTCTATTACTCTGCAATGCACAAGGAGAAGTTACAAACAAGGTGACATGAGAAAGAAGAGAAGCAGGAGGTGCAATGGTAGCCAAAATAAGGACCACATTGTAATACTTGTTGTGACTTCAGAATTTTTAGTTATTCCAGTAGTTCAAACTCAGGCAGCCCTATGTCCCAACACATTTAATGACTTGCCCAAATCAGCACCTGGACATCTCACCAAAATCCCTTATTTAGCTTATGGAAACCTATTTATAGTAGTCACTGCAACCATTCAGTTTTCAAACCTTTCATGGATATTTCATTAGATTCTCTGTTTTCCAAAATGAGTCATTCTTCCTTCAGAGTAATTTTTGAAGATGACAGTACAATATGCAGAGATAATGCAATATTTTCCTCCCTCCAGACATTTTCTAATTTAATTTCTTATTCCATTTCAGAGGACATTATAAACATGTATAATGGCATTTCTATTGTTTGTGGATCATCAGCTGCTTTTAATCAGCAGAGTTCAGTTCTGTTACAAGTTTTAATGAGTTTTTTTTCACTGAAATCAGAATGATACAGATATACATTCAATTAAGATTTGGTCCAATTACATAAATATGCTAATGACTATAAGCAATACATTATTTCTTTATTTTCAGACAGCTAGAGAAACAACAATTCATTTAATTACTTAAAAAAAGCTTAAGGAGACTATAAATATGAGGCGCACTGAAACATTATCACATATGTGAATACGGTAATCTAAAAAGGTAGGCAGAATTCTTGTGGATCAACTAGCAACTACTAAAAAAATCTTGTGAATCACTGGACATTTTCCCCCAAAAAGCAGTGGAGGACAGCACCTTCTAGACCAGCAGGGTATAAATCTCAGAGTTTGGTAAAGATCAGTTTGAAATACTTTAATAAAACGAGGTCAATATATTGTGGTATTTCCCTGTGTTTTAGACATGAGGGGAGAGAGGAGGTAAAGGGCACAATCCAAGTTTTAGTTTTGTCACTACCACAACTGGCATTCATTTATGTGCCAGAAAGAACAGTGGCCTTCCTCCCAGCTGCCCAGGAGGTATTCAGGAAAACTCATAAATCTGTGGCCACCCAAACAGCACAGACGTGCAGGATGCTCAGCACAGGTCACTGCCAGATCATAATTTGCAAGTGTTGATTAAAGAGTAATCTCAGCTATTTTTAAATCTAGAAAACAGGCCTAATAAGGAAAGGCAATTAAACTATTCTGTATTTGGAAACATACTTGCTGACAATGGGTTTGGCTTCCCTTGCCCTTGCTCTGTTCTGACCCCAGCGATTCCATATTTTATCCTCATCTTCCAACTGAAAGACCAGGACAAGATGCACTTGATTTCTGTGAGTGAGCTCTTTAAATACACTGACAAATTCTTGTCTTAGTTCTCCCTTGCATCTCCTCCTCCCTCTACTCTCCTCCAGGAAAGAAATGAAAATACCTCAACCAACTGAAAGGTCTACTCAACCTCATCATACAAATTTCAGTCAGAAACAATGTCCAGTCTGAGAAAAGATTTTGTAAGACAATCCCTTCTGCTGCAGGGTTAACTTTCACACTGGTTTCTTGTAGATAATATGAAATCTGAAAATTATAGAGGTGGACTTTTTTCCAGATTTCCTTATCATCAGCTGGTACTTTATGCGACCAAAAGAAAAAAAGCCCTGCATTTTGTACAAACCCATGACATTTGTGTTAGTTTCAGTGAAAAGCAGTCGCTGTTTTGTGCCCCAGAAATATATACAGGTTTTAGATATTAATCTTAAAGAGAACCCACAGCCTTCACTTCTGAAGTCATAACTTCCAGAGTGCTAAAGCTCTTCTAAGTCAGCACAGCAGATGGTCTCAGCAGCCCTTAAAATAACCACTGATCAATAATCTCTAATAAATCAGTTAATTGATAAATATCCCACAACGTGGAAGAAAAGTTTTCCAAAGAGATCATCACTAATCCTTCAGATTTATTTAGATTACATAGACAAATTGTTGACCATCTAACGTTTCCTAGATTTAAATTTGACAACTCAAGATTCCAATATGTCCCATCACTGAATGTACTTTATATTTGAATAATATACACAAGAATTTAATAGGGAAATTTAAAAGAAAAAAATCCTTATTTTCCTTTTACGGATCCCAGGGATTGGGTTGGTTACTCAAGGCATGCTAATATTTATATTTGTCTTCTACTGAGGTTTATCTGAATTTTTACAGAGACGAGTGTGTCTCTTAGAGAAGGACAGATACAGAAAAGTGACTTAATCATTACTTCATCTTGTCCTTAAGTAGCATCTCTGTGTCTGTGTTCAGCTATTCCAACTAGCACGTTGAGCCTGAACCTGAAATGGTTTGGTTTGGATGCATGCCTGTGAAAAATGGACAAAATCAACCTTTGTTTACTGTTCTAGCACTGGTTTTAGTTGGTGCCAGTATGTCCTACCCCAAAACAATGAAAAGCTTTAGATTTCTTGATGGTGGAAAATCATGATCCCTTGCCTGGAAATGCTGTTTGTACCCCACGAGAGGCTGAAACCCCCCTGTGAATATGGACAGTTGTGTGTTAGGTGAGATACCATGGAAGCAGCCACTCACTGTAAACGAGCTGTACACTGAAGAGGTCTGTGCTTGAGTATCTTGCTCTTTCACGGACTTATCAGTACAGCTAAACAAAAAACCACCAGCCCTAAGAGCAGATTCCCCATGTGGTCAAGTATTTCCCTATAGTTCATCTGACATTTGTCAAGTATGTAGAATAAAATCATACTTAGAGAGAGTAAAAAGATCACAGCAGGAAGAGCCTTCATGAAGTCCTACAAAAACTATTGCAAATTCTGCAGAAGCAGAGAGGGGAGAGGGTACAAGAGCTGCTCCCCTTGCAGGCACGGAGCTTCTGAAATACTGCAGTTCCTTTGCAGAAATCCATTTTCACAGCGTTCGCCGTGTTTAAACAGTTTCTGAAAGATTGGTAGCACAATCCCTCATCTCAGGGCTCTCACCTAGAAATCTTAAATCTTGCGTTTCCTTTCTGAGTGTATCATACAGGACCAATTGCTAGTTTTAAATTGCTTTCACCTCCAAAAGTCTGATGAAAGACAAATTCAAAATCTGTTCTACAGTAAGATAGCATCATTCTCTCTAATCTCCAAATGGAAAGGAACAAGAGATTATTACACGCTAGCAAAGCAGGAATTGGAAGCATCGTGGGGAGAAGAAACTTCTGCTCCAAAGCTGGGGATAAATCAACAAACCAAGGTTTTTCAAGAGAACCACATTCTCAAACGGGTGAAAAAAAGTTAAACTTCAGAGTTTCATTCCATCTTCTAAGTTTGGGCATAGCTTTTGAGGCAATCTGAATGCAATCTCTGCGGATGCAAAGTTCACAGACGTGACTGTCTGCAGAAGTGTATTAAAAGGTCAGTTATATTTGCTTTTGCACACAAGTGGAAATGATTCCCATATGGATTTACTGGGCTCTTTGACAATGTTATGGAATAGATTGGGTCAGTCAGAAGATTATTCAGTGTCTTTTAGTGTATCATAGGTTTCCCTCAGAGCTATTGCAAAATGGACAGAGATTTCTGGATGAAGTATCTGAAAACACAGGAAATTTCTTCAAAGAACATTATTCAGTCACTTCCTGGTGATCCTGTCCTTACTGTGGCTCTGATTGCTTCTCTCTCCTATCAGATGGGTACTGGAGATAAAGCTGTTCTCAGTCACAGAGGCCGGTTTATTATTTCAGCTGTTGTTCAGACAAAATGAACAATTCTGCCATGAACCTTCCAGCTAAGCCAGACCTGGTAAAACATTGAGATGCATCCACTGAACTTCACATCTTTTGATACTTACACAGGACAGCAAAAATCTGCAGCTCTGCTGTCTCAGGCCACTCAGAGGTACTTATTTGCAGAAGATAATTCTGTAGGCAAGGAACAGCACACCTCAAAACCACTGTCTTTTCAGGTTTTGGTTTTGTCATTTTACAAAAGATACAGTCCCGTTGAAATTTCCACATACAGCAATTCTCATACAAGGAAACATTGAAATGATCAAGATGGTATTGAGACAGCTTATCTGGGAATTTGGCTCAAAGTTGTAAATTATAATAAGGAGGGTCAAATTTTTCTCTCTACTACCATGGACTTCAACAGGATTAGAGTTGTAACAGAACAGAATTTGTGTCACTTGCAGCAAATGATGGCCAAGTGTCACTTCTCTTAAGCAAGTTTCATTTCAAGTAAATAATTACAAACCCCTGTTATACGTTACAGCATTCAGTGAACACATTACCTCCACCTCATTGAATAATAACACCAAGCAAACCCAAGAAATTCCTGGACAAAGATTTCCCTTCATCTCACCCATAAGGAGGAGGTTTTGCTTTCCTCTGCTTGAATCTGAGAGCAACTTAGTACCAAGGTGTTTCTTGAACAGCTACTCATGTCAAAGTATTTTAAGAATCTGCCTTTAATTTATTGCTGGAAGAAGCAAGACTGCTGAACCTTAAGGCTTTTGCACATTGTGGAAGCTCATAAAGCCTTGAGAGCTTTGTCCACAGACCCCACAATAAGTATGACTCATGGAATGCTATTCTTTTCTCAGTATGCAATAAAGAGAAATATTATTTATAGCAGCATACAAACTATTAAAAAACTGTTTTTCTTTGAAGTTTAGACATAGCAAGGGAACAATAATTTGGATAAGCGGCAGTATTTACAATTTCTTTGAATTGGGGCCACACACCATATCTTGGCCAAATTGTGGTTACGATGAAGTATTCCAATTTCTCAAAATAGTTCTAACATCCACAAGTTCACTGAGGTCTAATATCTGATTGTTTTTGGCTCAGAAGTGACTTGAGCCCTAAAGTAATTTTAAGAGCACAAACAATGGAGCAGCTTCCTTGCCTTAGGGCTCTCACTTCCGTGCCTCACGTCGGATCTTTACATACCTCCTGAAAAAGGTCCTACAGCTCTCAACAAATGTTCCTGGTTGGATTTGCCAAAGGCCTTCAGCACAGGCTCATCTGTTCCCACTAAAATTAGTGGCAAGAGCTTGGTAAAACCCGCTGCAGCAGAGACTTGTAACAAGCTGTACGTTACACGACTGCTGCTGCTCTTATCAGCTGTGCTCCGAGCTCTTAAATCACACAAGAAATCACGCATCAGCATTCACTTTGGCACAGACTAAAGAGATAAAAAAAGTCTTCCCAAAGGTGCCATTTGAGGCACGATCAGCTGTAACAAAATGTTCTAGAATGGCAGATATTTCGTACGGAGAAAAATTGCTCTTTTTCTGAGGCTACAGGGAAGACCAGGAAGTGCCATCCTACCAAAAATAAGAGGGAATTGGTTCTTTCACATGTAGCAATCAGAGGAGAAATGTACGTACAGTTCCAAATAATGCAGCACCTTCTAACTTGGGCTATAATATACAGCCCAAAATGCGAGTGTTTAAAGCCAGCCCCAAATACATCAGTTTCAGGCCTACTCTATTTGGGATAAAATCTGTTTCTCATGCCTGCAGTTCAGCAACATTTTCAAGTCTAGTAATAGTTATGTAAGACTCAAATAAGATGAAATACTCAGTGCAGACACACCCCACCCTGTGTGAAAAGAAACATGGTAAAGGTCTATTGAGGAGCAGACACCAGAAAATGCATGAAAGACTCCTTCTCTTTAAGACTTTCTTCATGCCCCAGGCTCCTGTAGTAAGCAAGGAAGAGAAGAGCCTTCATTGGTAGTCCTGTTTGGAAAATAATGAAAATAGCACTAGTTCTACTCCTGGAGCAAAATGCATTCGCCTGCAGCTGTTCACTGAAAAAAAATTAAATTTGTGCTGCAGAGCTTAGATGAAAGATTTAAAAATGTGCGTACTTTTGATCTTGTCTTCCCCACCTCTCTGGCACGGTGTGAATCCATACAACACCCACAGACCCTGACAAGAGGTGACCTTTCCCCTTATAAAAAGAATATTGCCACAAGATTTTGCTCTTCCTGTGTTTCCATTCAGAACAACAATGCAGGAATCAAATGCAATAAAAAGCAGTTGCTGAAGCATATTCTGAAACACGACCCGGGCTGAAGGAACAACTGTCGCACTTTGCACACAATTCAGAAGGGCATTTGGGTTCCTGCTGTCACCAGAAGTTGTATTTTAATCACTACAGAACATGATATGCCCAAGACAACCATGCAAGAGCGGCACAACAGCCAGTAATTTTCCTCAGGTCATGTCAGGCAAAAAGTACCATAGTTTCTTTTCTCCCCATCTGATTTCATGCCGGGTACTCAGAAAGCTGTCATCTGGCCTTTCTGTCCCCGTGATGTATTGCATCAATCTCCCAGTTCCCACAAGTTCATATTTAAAGAGCTTCTGTTCACTTATGTCTGCCTAGTAAAAGATCTCTTGTGTTGTTTTTCTCCGCACCCCCTTCAAGAGCAATAAACATTCTGCTAAGGAAAGGCTTTAGCATCAATCAGATTTCAGTGCTGATTAGAGGGGAGGTGCTCTGGCTGCATTGGAAATGGGCCTCTTTTGGCTGTTTTCGCTTCTAAAATTAGCTGGGCCATTTCCCGAGAGAAGTCTGGGGATAGACACAGACACCCCTCTGCCAGCACACTGGAGCTGTGTCGGAAAGCACAGGCTGAGAGCTGCAGAGCTGCTCAGACTGGCCAAGAAAGCTGGGGAGCTGCTCTCCTCCTGGCTGGCAACGGGGCCATGGAAAGCCCTGAGTGCCAAACCCAACCTGCAGGGCTCTGTTTCAAACACCGAGGCATCAAGGGAAGGTCTGAGACTGCAGCCGAGGACAAATCCCTGCTCAGCTCCAGCCCCTGCAGAGCCAGAGCTGGTATTATTTATGCCAGGATTTGTTCTCCCCTTGGTTTGCAGTCACAACGCCATTTCTGCCAACAGCAAGATCCTGTCTCAGAGATGCCCTGGGTGCAATACTGCAGAAAGACAAAGGCAGCAACTCCTAACAATGTTTCCTGCCCTCATGCACAAAAAGATGCTCCACCCGATTTTCCAGGAGTTGTTGAATTCAGCCGATTTACTCAGTTCTGTGAAATTCAGCAGAGTAAGTTTTGGACCAGGGTCCAAAAGTTCCAATACCCTCATTGTAAGTAGTGAATGTATCTATGTCAGAATCCGTGCAGGCCCGATTTGTACAGGTTTTGTCCTTCTGACAGTAGGACAAAGACAAAACCAGGTTACAGTGACTTTTGCAGGACATGTACATCCCTCTTTGCTGGGGTTTGCTTTCTCCCACAAGCCAGCCCCTCTTATGAAACAGGAGAAAAACATTTGCTTCAGGTCATGGTGCTGAGAGTCGCATGCAAGGGACTTAACAGAAAACATTCCCTTTTAAAATAAAAGCTGGAAAAAACATGTCCTGTTATGGACAACTCTGGAACAGTGGGCTGAGCATGGATATTTAGATTAAATGCAGTTTTATTCAACAACTCATTAGAAGAAGAAGAGTATGACACTGACTGCCTTTGAGGTTCTGCTCTAGCAGTACTTATCAAAAGTAATCAAGTTGTAACAGAATGGGAGGTATATCTAAAATAAGCATACAGGTTCTTTATCTAACATGTACTGTGTAAATAGAGAAGATCCTCTGTAACTGAGGATGAAAGCAGCATTAAAGAAAATGCTGAATGAAGGCAGCATTAAAAAAAAAAAGAGACACAGCCTGGCTTTCCAGGGAACCAGTAGTATAAATCCTGGGCACCCCTTTGAAGTAGGGTAACTTGGCAGTACTGCGAGAAGCACCTTCAGGTTTTTAGACAAAGTTTGGGATGAAAGAAAGAGGCTGCAGATCACTTGCTCTTTTGTTTCTTTCTTCTTTCTGACACAATAATTAAAAGATTTGAATTTTAACTTCCAGGATTTTTTTTTAAGATCAAAATTAAGATTAGAAACAGGGGAGGGAACACCCCTTTGCAGCTTTGTCATTGTCTTTATGCATCTGAGGTTTGATTTACACAAACTAATGTTGACATGCAAGCACATGTAACAGCCAAAACT
Source organism: Dicrurus megarhynchus (assembly GCA_013399195.1). NCBI lineage: Eukaryota > Metazoa > Chordata > Aves > Passeriformes > Dicruridae > Dicrurus > Dicrurus megarhynchus. Next base: position 4,685,181 of record VXAD01004603.1, on the reverse strand, counting down.
GGTTTAAAAAAAATCACTCACACCTACATATACAATAGGAATATTCCCACTCCTATATTTCACATATTCAATAGTAAGATGCAATGCTAATATTCATACCAGAAGTGCTTCTGCTCTTGTTCTGTCTGAATTTGTTGACCCAAAATGGCAAGGAAGGAAACAAAAATGAATAACAAAAGGTAACATTTTGCTTTCAGGAGCTTCATTAGATTTTATTCCCACAATTACACAAACACATGGGAACTGGTGCTGCTGCAGACTGATTTCACATCACTGCATGCAGAGGGGATAAACTCATTGGTGCCATCCAAGACTCTTGCACTCTATTGTGAACTTTTTTTGCTTTATACCACACCTTTTGTGCCAAGTCTATTAGGCCTTAACTGGAGCCTTTCAGAGGCTCCACTGCACTAGTAGCTAGAAAGGACTCCTTTTGAATGTACCTATTCAAATGAGACTTTACAAAAGAGAATTTTCCAGTCTTTTCAGAAAGGGGCTCACTGGTATTTCCAAATCAAAATGTTTCACAGGTCCATAGCTCAGGTAATTCTTTTCCTGCTGAAATGAAATAAAAATTGGAAGTTTTCATAACAGTTTTTTGGCAGATGCACTAAGGATTGAGTGAGCTAAACCCTCCACTTCAGCAACAACATCCATAACTCAAGCACCCACAGATAAGCTCCACTTCCAATTACTCAGGAGATCTAGGGCAGATGTCAGTTTGAGGTGTGTGAATGGCACTTGAAACCTATGTATTTCTCCACATCCAGGGCTAAACTTCTCAAAAGGAATGTTATTTTGGACAGAAAACAAATGATACACCATGTGAGCTATGCATACCAATGCAAATAGGATTATTTCACTTGAATTGAATATTGTCACTAAACCACAATACTCTGTTGGAAACAGCTGTGGAATAATGAACGCTCTTGGTGTTTGTTGGACATACAGGTGTTCAAACCCGGAATGGATGCTGAGAAACAATGCAGTGACTGACAAGCAAAAATGCTTTTCTGTGACAGTGGATATCTTATCTTGCCACGAGACTTCTTTCCTTTTCTTTTTTTTGGTGGGAGGAGAACCTTTCATAGATTATAACATATCAAAATCATGTCAATGTTTATGCAGTATCTTAAATGCAAATTAAAGGGTGATGAGGAAAAAAAAATATTTCATCAAACTGCTCACCAAGATACTGATATCGACAATTATAGGCCAGATTTTTTATCGATGTAAATACACTGACATAGCTATTTAAGAACATAAAATGCAATGTCTGCTCATGAAGATCATAAATAATCAACAAAATAAAGATAAAAAAAGAGAAAGTTGCATTAAAAACCCCAAAGAAAACCAGAAAGTGATTAGTTGCAGATCTTGAGGCAAAAATGGGATGCTGCTACAGGGTTTTTTTTTCAGTCCCGTTAAGGATTTAGACAGTGTTTTAACTAGATGCATGACTGCTCTCTTTAATAATTTGTAGGTGTCAAGGACCTGCAGAAAGAAAAAGATGCAAACAAAATGGATCATAAGACAATTGATGCAACTGAGCATGAGCACATACATCCTTATTTAATGAATTTCCAAAAATAAAATATAAGGGTGATTTCAGTCTATTTGAGTGAATATTAACTCCTAGGAGCTTGTGATTAATTTAATGTACTCTCTAAAGCAGTGCATATAAGACTTCTCTACACCAGAAGGATTATTGCCAGCAACTTGCTTATTATGATTTGCTTGAATTGCAATTAAAAAGCTTTTTTTTTTTTCCTCTGTATGCTTAAAGCCAAACCATGCTATGCTCTGTAAATTAGAAGGAGATTATAAACAACACTCAGCCTCTTCTAGCCTGGAACAGGCAAATCCCACGTGCTACAGCAGTGCTTTGTGGGGACTGGGCGTGGAAACATCAAGCAGAGACTGAACAGCAGTTGAGGGTAGTCCCTGCCTCAGCCACAGCCAGTGCTGCTGTGTGCCCTGATTCTCCCCACGGCTGTCAGTGCAGAGACACAGGTCCAAAAGCAGCACATCGTGTAAAGTGTGTGTTGCCAAAGGAGGTATACAGTGTGGCTGAGGGCAATGGCTTTCACAGAAACTCGTGGCATCCAACTCCATTAATGAATCTGAGAATTATGTCTGTCTCTTTTTGTCAGGTGTCTCTAAACTCCAGCAAAGTGTTCACTCCTACAACACTGGGGGGGGGGGGGGGGGGGGGGGAACTCAGCGTCCAAAACACACCAAGAAGATGGAAACTCCCACAAGTGGGCTATAACCAACCCCCAGTGCGCTATCACAAAGGGTGACGTTGTGTGCAGGGTCCAGAGCACACCTGATGAGCATGATCCCACAATTTCCTCTCCAAGGAAGAACAGGATCAACACTTTTCTTTTAAAGACGTGCAGAGGAAGAGAGCAGTGATGGTGCTTACCTGCTCCATAACCTCCTCAAGGGATTCTCCAAGGAAGAAAGCAAATATCCTCTCCTTTTTCCACAGTAATTGGGTGCAGCATAACAGGAGGGGCAGAGGTACCTTAATCAAGATCAAAGGCAGAAAATAAGAGCACAGTAAAAACCCAGAAACACTGCCCATCTGTAAGTAGCAAAGAGCTTTCTGCAGCAATTTCTGCTGGCTCCAGTTCCTGCATTTTTCACTCCAATTAACCATAATAAATCACAGTTATAATGTAGCCAGCTTAGAACGTGCAGGTACAACCTGAAAACACGAACAGCAAACAGCTAGAAAGGATCTAATGCTATCTATCTGCTTTCTAATGCTCTGTTTTCTCAGCATTTAGGACCAAATATTCCCTGAGGTCAGGGTATTCTGAAGGCACTTATAAACCAGGAGTGGCTCCACTGCAGGAGAATATCCAGAGGTGGTGCTCCCCCTACCTGGCTGAGGCAGAAAGGAAAAGTCTCCTCTCTGCAGCAAGCTCATCCTCCCAGGCTCCTCACGTGCCCAGTTCCACAGGGCATCCAAGAAATGGGGTCCTCAGGTTTAAAAACCTGTTACTGCACTTCTACCCTCTCAGAAGTAAAAATACAAAAGCATACATTAGGACTGGATTATTCAATTCGTCCTTCATGCAAAGCAGATTAATATTTTGTAATTTTGAAGTAGTCTTTGCACCTATAAATATTATCCAACTGTTTTTCTTCAACCTCTTTCTAATGGTAACTCATGAAATTAATATATTTTGCTTGGCCGTACTCCAAAAGAAAAAAGGTCAGGAAAGTAATGACAAGAGAAACAAAGAATAAAGAAAAGTTTAGATAAATATGAGGAATGGGAACAGTACATTAGAAGATTTTTTATTTGTTCAATAGATGGTTTAGCAGAAAAATGGTGACCTCAAACACTGAGCACTTACAGTAAAATATAAAACCTCTTATAAATAATGGACTAAGAACAATATGAACTGAAGCCCAGACTAAATTAAACATCTCACTTTTAATTCATCGCTCTCTCAGAGCTGTTCTGAACTTAGTTTTACTTACAGTGCGAAAGAAAGTGTTGAAGGTATTTCTCACCCTCTGCAGTTAAGACACCAGGACCTCACGTTTGAAAACTATTTAGAAATACAGTGAGTAGTTACTCAGAGACAGGATCTAATCAAAAACATAAATTACACATGCAGGCATGAGCCTTCCTACATGTCTACACGAGCTATTTATGTAAGAAATCTGACTTTAGTAGGACTGTTCACGTGCACAGACTTTCAGAACAAGGAATGAGTCAAGCTCTAGGAAAAAAGCATTCTTCATACAGTAAAGTTTCAAATAGCTTGTGACAACATCTAAAACACCCATGAAGCTCTTAAGCTCCGCTGTTGTTCTTGATATCACAATTAAAAACCTCCTCACACGTGAGTGAGACTTCAGTCCAAAACTAATTGAAGCATATAAAACATAACAAATTAACACAGCTCATCTCTAAAAAAATGCTAGTCCACATGAGCTTTTCTTATCAGTGGAGGTGGCTGATGCTTGTCACATACTGTTTAATTTTTCTACTAACTATTTTTGTTTTGGGGGAGGAAATAGTACATGAATGTATGACTTCAAAATGATTTTCTATGAACAAAGCAAGCCTTTGTATCAGAACACAGCCCTGGACTTTGGCTTCATCACTCTGGAGATCACTGCCTTTAGAGTCAGCCTTTTGCCATATAGCAGGGGATTATATTTACCAAGATATGAGCACAGTAAATCCAGGCTATCTGGAAGAGAACCCGGAGCATACAATGTACCCACTGTCTGCTGTGAGTGCAGTCGTTACCACTTTACAGCAGTTGAGAACTATAAACTCTATTTCCTGCACACTGTGTTTGTGTATGCAATAAACCATGCAGCAGGCAGAAGTCACAGAATTCAGCTCTGCAGGGAAAGCCAAGCACACAGAGAAACCAGGTTCTTCACTTCTACTGCTCTCCCATCCAATCGAGATGTATTTTCAAGTGTTTCCTCCACCTTCATTACAAACTTTCCAATTCCTGCCTCAGATTTCTGAGAGGGGAAGTCTCAGGACATTTTCTTGGGTAGGACTATCTAACTTGCTTATCTCTTGCATATCTTGTATATCTGGGTGTACTCAGTTGTTTTGGAAAGAACTATGGCAGAATGTACAATGCAAATATCCTGATGCAAATACTGCAAGAATATTACTTCAGTAGCATTCCATCGAACATGAAAAACAAGTAGCTCTAGCACTATATAAATTCTTCCCCTTCTCATGGATTTTAAGTCCCTTCCACTCCTGCAGAAGATGCCAGGCAGGTGTCTGTGTGATAGAAAATGCCCCTTTTCTTGTTTTTCCTGTCTGAGCACTCTTTATTCATGCTGAGCTCCACTTTTCAGCTCTTTGTTTTCAGCTGTTCATAAACTCTTCAAGCAGTTTCAATTCCAGCATCATCCTGTACCCCAGCATTGCCAACTTCTCCTCAAGACAGGAGAGCGTCCAATTCCTGCCGAGCATTAAAGCCCTTCCAAAGACACCTGGCTGCCTCTGGGGTGGTCACAACTTTTACCATTTTTGGTATCCCGAGTCTGTGTCAGGCTCTAGGCACACTTAGTCAGACTTCTGTGAAGCAACCCAGACGATGCTGTTCACGGGGTTTTGGTGGCTTCAAACTGTTAGCAGATGGCGCAGCATGCAGCTTGCAGTGATTCATGGAACTCAGAGAGGGGAACAAACTACTGCAGTGTCTCATCCCACTTCAAAGCACCGAACCCAAACTCCAGCTGCATGGAATTTGGATACTGCTGCATCATTTCCAGGGAAAACAACAATTTCCTCTCCCCACTCCCCCAAACACTGTTAGGGCCAGGCCCCCAAAGCCAACCATAGATTACACTGTCCTTTACTGAATCAATCAAAAACATTTCTTAAAAGGTCAGCCAAATATTCTCCTCTGGCTTTGACTTTTGTATTCCTATTTTACTGTAAAATTCCGTATTTATAAAATAGTTCATAAACACAACGTAAAACATCGCTGGCAGTTCGTGTCCCATTTGGCAACTGACAAAGTAAGAAAGAAAAACATAGAATTAGCCTTTCCCACCTACTGAAGGGGTTTGAGCATGTTAAGGAGATACATGAAGAAGGGATATCTACCTAACATACTGCTGTCATCAAAATGTTAGAAACTTGACTTGAAGGTTTTTCTATTGGGACAGCTCTTTTATAAAAGTTACTGAGGATTCCTTTCATGCTAAGGATAAGTTACTCTGCTTGAGCTGAATCTTCAAAAGTTCAAGCCAACCATTAAAAGAGAATTGGGAGGGAGGAGTCAGGTGGGGGAGAACAGGGAATGTTTCCTTTGGGCATGGAACCCACACACAGTATTTTCCCCTCTTCATTTGTCATGTTATTTTCCACATTTGTTGTGCAATAACAGCAATTATTATGTGTGCAAACACAATTTAAATGTACATAGTGAAAGGATCTCAAAGTGAAAATATATCCTTCTTAAGATAAAGCGTAAAGCAAAGGCTGAATTCTACACTCAAACTTTGTTTGATTTCTGAATTGCAAGATTCAGTTTTCAAATAACTGGTTATTAAGGTTGCACGTGTGTAATATATTTCTCACCCAGAATGCTTCCTATGATCATAAAAATTATGAGATGGAAAAGGAAGAATGTGTCACACTACAAGCAAACTGAAATTCAGTTGCTTTCTTTAGAGCTTTCTATTAAACTGCTCTTGATTATTTCCTTCAGTACTCTTCCTTGCTTTAATTGATCAAACTTGTGGATGATATTTCTGGTATCTGAAGTATTAAACCGTCATTCTGACCAGGAATTTGCAATTAAATTCTTATGGGAACTTTCACAAACAACCGAAATACCTTCAGTTAAGCAACTACTGAGCAGATTCCCCTCTGGTTACTTTTATTGGACATCTCTATGCTTTTCTTGCAATGTGAGAAAGATCATTCTATGTTTAATCAATGATTTATTATGAGTCACAAGGAGTTAGGTTTAATGGAAGAGGAATCACGTACTACAGCACTATCCATTGCTGTTTCCTCATGCTAAATTCCTTGCTGCCTGTGGAATTCACGGATGTTTTTTATTGCCAGGTCAGACTCTCACGTTTCAAGCACACTGAGAGGTTCAGATTCCTCAGTACCTCACACCATGAACTGAACAGAAACACCTGCAGCCAGCACCAGCAGAGTGAACTTCCCCCTGCAAACTGCAAGTCATTCTCACAACAGCCCACTTCAGATGAGGAACTGTGTGACGTAAAACTGAAGAGTGAATTTTCAAGAGTCAAAGCCAAAGGCCAGGTTCAACGTTCCCTAGACTCGAATTCATGCTATAGGATGTTAATATGGTGAAAAAATGCAAAATTAAGTACTAAGAAGAAGTGGTAGATATTGAAAAGCTACTCAAAGAAACTGCACAGTGAAACATGAACGTCCAAATACATCCCACTCTTAGGGCTCCTGCACTCTAGAAGAAAAATTAACATCATAAGGATTGGGATTTGTAAATCTTATTTCAAATCAGTCAAATTTCTGGTATAGATCTTCTGATTCCCATGAACAAAAACACAGTCTAAGCCAAACATTTGCCTCAAAAACATTTCAGGAAATTCAGGCACAGGATCTCATATAAATGTATACACACATGTGAGAAACCTACCCGATTATTAGGACATACTGTGCCTTGAAATGAAGGGTTACTGCAGCAGCTCTAGAGAGCAGCAAACCTCCTTTGCCCCAAAACACCCCACAAAGACTTCACTTGCAACTTTGCACTTGACTGTCATGTAGTTACTAATCATCTCCTCATCCCTGAGGGAAAGACCTTTCAGCCAACTATTTCCCCTTCTGGGAAAATGAACCAAAAAACCTCCCAACCAATGATTTCTGTATCCATTCTTTCTTAGGCTTTCCCATTACTATTCCCAGTTTGATTTTATCACTTTATTCCAAACCTCCCTCACTCTCCTTTGCCAGTGAGAAGAAATTTTTGACGTTTCTTCCTTGTTTTCAAAGCAAACTCTGAAGCAGAGAGAATGACAGGCATTTCTCAAGATTCTTTGACCAGGATAAGAAGTCAGGCAGCTGCAGCTTATGAGATCTAGCATGACTACTCCACAGCCTAAGCATGTGCTGGAGGTCTGCTGTACCAGTACCTGGTGCTTCCACAAAGGGGAGATGGTTTCAATAGGAATAATTAAACTTTCTGGAAAAAATAATTTCTCTGTTTTCTTATGGGGGCCTCTAAGTTCTTGTAGTCATGCTTATTCTCATTTATTTTCTCTCAGAACTAATAAGCAACTTCATGTAAGAAGATGTGACTGTTGAAAGTCAAAAAGCCTTAATTACTGAATGGAATCCAAACTGTCTTAAAGGGGACCAAAGTCAGCCTTGCAGTTAGTGAAAGTGAGTTCTCACAAAGTATGGATTATAAGCACACAGCTTCAAGTCCTTAACAATAAATACTTGACCCCTCAAGGTGCACAGGTAGTGGGAGAGATCTTTTCTTTAGAGTGTGATGAAAATTTCAAGTGTCCCAACAACCTGCTACCTGTCCCAAAGAGCAGCAGCAGAGAGGACTGACCCTGGTCAGCAAAGCCACATCAGCAAAACCCATTTTCTTCTGACCCGTGCACACACACAGCAAAGAACCTGGGTGAGGGCAGTTAGTGCAGTCAGCTGTCAGCATTTACAGGCTTAATTTTGCTTTTATGGGCTTACTAACCCAATGATGTATCAGAGAGGAATCTGCACAGACCTTTCCCCGGGTGTTTTTTTCCATGGCACATGTAAGACTATTCAAAGACAGAGGTGAGTTCTGGATAATGAGCCTCAGGTATCTGGGACAGCACAATCCTACTGTCCTTATCTCTCCATTTCTCAGCATAGCATGAAAACTGCCCTAAGACAAGCTCTCTCTTATCTGTCACTAGAACACAGACAAAGTTAAGTAATAGTCTCTACCAGTTCCTGTCAGGGGGACAGTTATGTCTGCCTCACTTCCACGCACCAACATTTAATTCTAATGATCTTTTTTGCTTCATGTAATCAAGCAGGTAAGGCAGGGAGATAGATACAGAGAACTCAGTACACACCTCACTCTCCTTTTAACTTTTTACCAGAGCTGGGTATGAGTTTACACGAGGGGCAAAAACCAAACACAGTCAAAGGGAAAACTGATGAATCATCTCACAGTGGTAACTTTTAGCAGCATAAATATTCTCTGCACTGAGAAAACAACAGTCTGGGTGAAGACAGCAGCCACTGCAAAGGTACCACCCCACAGCTTCACATTAAAGATGACCTATATGAACACAAATGCTTTTGTCATCCCCAGGGTTATCATAACACCCTACATTTCCCTCCTCCCTCTGTCACCATAGCATGTTCAGAATTCAAGTCACTGTCTGTTTGGATAGTTAAGCCTTTCTGATAAAATCTGATAAAACAAATATCCCCCACAGACATATACAGCTCCTAAAAATACGTATCTGATGATGCTTCATCACTTTAGACAGCAAATCCCTGCTCTCGTGTGAGTGGGGACACAGAGCTAGAGGACAGGGTGACATTTAAAAGATGGAACAGGGGAAAAATAAATGAAAGTGGCTAAAGAAGCTTCACTTTTAAATCTCTTCTTTTCCCCCCTAAAAGCAAACCCTATTTTCAACAGGAAACTAGGAATCTACAGTGATGTTTAGATCACATCTTAGTGGTACCCCATTAAGACTTCAGGAAGTTTTGCACTCACTATTTACTTTGAAGTGCTCTACAGATTTCTGAGGAATTGAGAAACAACCAATGCCTAACTGGAAAAACTGGAAAGAAGAGGAATGAGGACATGGAACATGGAAAAGCTCACAATACTCTTTTCCACTCTTAGAAAACATTTTTCTACTGAGAAACAACATTAATAAGATGTGATGCTGTTTGATTTTTTGAGCACACCACACAGAAACCACAATGAGTCAAGTCAAATGTGTCCAGAATGTTCAGAGGGCTACTTTAAATACCATCAGCAGAACAATATTATAAGAAAATCTGATTTGTTTCTATAAAACCCATTTTTTTTTTCTCTATTTGGTGTGAAGAAATGTTAATTCATGGACACACTTGGGTGCACATTTGCACAAAGTATTTTGAGTAAGAGGATGTTCAACCCAGAAATCATTTTTATAAGAAATATCTCACAGTTATTTCATGTTTTCTAGTTTAAATTAGGATACACAGCAATTATCTTGGTACCAGACTGCCATCGATAACATTAGCAGAAATTAATACAAATATTTGCATAAAGCAAGCTTTATTTTTCATTCATTGAACTGTAAATATCAGATACTGATAACACTGGAGATGATTGCTTAGTTATTGTCGGAGACGTAATCCCAGCAATTAGCAAGGTGTATACGTAAAAAAAGAAGTCAAATATTAACATAATCACCAATTGGTGTAACTAAAGCATAAACAAACTGTACAAAATATGGAAAATACTCGCTTATCATGGCAAAATATTTAAGCAGATTTGCAAAGTGCCTTCAATATAACAAACTCTATTAGATCTTATTAACAGAGAGAGGTGAGATTATCCAGATCAGACAAAAAGGCTCCATGGCTACACTGGTTTTTGCAGCATTTGCAGTTATTACATGTAACAGAGAAATCTACATCCATTTCACTCAGCCTTGTAATTGTAACTCTGTGGGAACAACTCTGCATTATCATTACTTCCACTGAAGAAATTTCATGAACAGAAGAAAGTGAGAATGCTAGCAGAACTCTGAACCCACTGCACAGAGATGACTGATTTAAATATCCCTATCAGGTGTTCACCAAAAAAGAAAAGAGGGAACTATAACATATAACTATTTCCTCCAATTTTTCTTTGTTTTTTTATTTCATGAGGATGCTCAGGGACCTCAGAGACAAATCTGTATTTTACAATCTCACAAAGTTCCCATTTCAGAAAGGCGTAAACTTTCAGAGAAAGAAATTTCACTAACAAGGCACAAAGTGATCAAGCCCACATATCCTTAATGACCAAATTTTGACACTTTTTTAACCTTTTTTTCTCCTCCCCTACAAAGCCTACTGTTTGTAATGTATTTGCACTATTAATAAAAAATTTATTGCCAAGATGATTCAAACTTTTCTGAACACTCTGTAAGGATCTACAATGGATAAAGCCTCTTAGAGTAGCAAATTTTGATAAAATGCTTTTGCAATAACACCAGTGTTCTTTCACAAAGGTATTTAGTGAACACGGGCTATAAACTTGACACTTCTTCAATTTCCTAGTATGCTTTTGAGGTTGAAAACAAATAAAATTGATCAAATATTCTTTAGGGACACGTTGATATTACTGTAGGAGTAACTGCACTATCAGTTTGATGTGGTTTAGTCACTCTACTTTACCCCACAAATTTTGAGAGGACTTCAGAGACTGCCAAGACTCAAAACCAGGCTGACAGGACATATTTCAGCATCAAACCTAATTATTCCAGAGAGCTCCTTGTTTTCGAGCTAATCAGGCTGACGAAGCAAGCACTGTGTCACTGAGCCACAGAACGAAGAGTTTCAGCTTTCTCAAAACAAGGCTGAAATCTTTTCAGTGGAATAGACTGACCAGTCATTACAGGAGCGGTTTGAGGAATGTGTAAGAATTATTTCATTTCTTTACACTCACCAAGTCTAAGCACAGAAACCACAGCTGCTGTACTCATTCAACGTTGGGATGAAGGACACAAACAGCTCAGCCCACGCTGTAAGATCACACCTGAAGCCTGACAAATGTGACATGCACACTAACATTTTTATTCACCACACCCCAAGTTCTGGATCACTGGCTAAGGAGGCAGGATTTTAGTCTTCTGGCAAATCAGTATAATCTGAAAGAAACAGGTGATTCAGTGTTGGTTTCTCTCATTTCTTGTTTTTTTTCTTCTTGTTTCTGCAAGTTCTTTTACTCAGAGTTTGGATTAAAAGGCAGAAGATGCTGAGTTGTTCTTCTATTTGATGTTTATTTTTTTCTTATCTATGGTACAGCTCCACAGGATGTGCTTCTTAGTTAACAAGGTGGAAAATGGCTCCAAGTTCTAACTTCCAAGGCCATTTAAAGCCCAATCTATCTAATTATGGACTGCCAAGTAATTTATTTTTACTTATAACCCAGTAACTAACTATTCATGATGTGCACTGCAGGTTTTTTGACCCAATACCAGAACAGCCAGATTTGTGAGGAAGAAGGAAGAAAGAAGAAGTAAAAACCCACACGCAAAATCCTCCATCTTGTTACTAAATCCAATAAACCTGATTTCCTACATTTTTACATATTCCACCCAGTGACATAACTTCAATTACACAGCAACAATCTCAGTGTTATCCCATAATTTGGGAAGCCTTTCCCAAGGCCCCAGGTCACTTGTAGCGTGCTTTTGAAGTTCACTGCCTGTCAGCACTGAAAGATTGAAATTATCTGAACCAAGGATTCCAACAATTCAGTATTTTGAAATTGTGATGCCAATTCTATAAATTGGTCAGGGAGCAAGAAGGAATATCTCATAGCTCACAAGCAGTGCTGCTGAGAACTGCTTCTTCTCAGCCAGTCACCTACAAATGCAGGTCTGCAGCTCCTCTGGATGCACTACACAAACCATGCTAAATGGTTTTGAAGCTCAGCTCCACAGTCTGTCATGACTAATGAGAGCTAACAGAACTTTTCAGATCTATCTCCCCAGGTAACACAGTTTTACAACTTCCCTTAACAATGACAAACGCAACTATGCTTAAAGATTTCATTACTCACCACAGGTAAAACACTGACTTGAATTTATCATCACTTTTCCAGTTAGACAAAATGTCTTAGAAATAAGTCATGTTCAAAGTATAAAATGTTACTCTGGGAAGGAAGAAATCAGGCTACAGGAGGATTCTGAAATTTTTACGTACTATGCAAGGACTGGCAGGCAGAGATCACACTGAAGTTTGGGATTTTGTGTTTCAAACTCTTAGCAAACAGGAGACACACTGACCTTTTTTGGGCAACAGGAAACAGAATTGGCAGAATTCTTCACAGAAACTGAACTTATTGTTTATTCTCATTATACCCAAATCTCAGTTCTGGCAGCTATGCCACACTGCGTGTTTACACCGGCAGAATGCACAGCCCTTGAACTAAATCAGAACACAAACCTTTCACCATTCTACATACAGCAAAACAGAGGTTCTGAAAAGTCTAAAATGGATTAAGGCCCAAATCTCTGTTTTGATTTTTTGGCCCCCTTAATTTGCTAAATCCTTGTCGTGGTTTAAACCCAGCTGCCAGCTCAGTCCCACACGGTCGCTCACTCTCCACCAGTGGGAAGTGGAAGTGAGGAAACCCGTGGGCTGACACAAAGACAGGTTAATGGGTCAGGAAAGGATGGTAATAGCAGAATTAGAATGCACACAGAATTAGAATGCACACGTGCTGCAGAATGCAGGGCTCAGCACTCACTGACCCAAGCCCAGCTCTGGAGCAGTGCCCCAGGCCAGCTCTGCCCCGATTTAAACACTGGCCATGACACCACACACCGGGAAATATCCCTTTGGCCACCGGGGCCAGCTGTCCCGGCTGTGTCCCCTCCCAATCCTTGTGCCCCTGCAGCTCCTGCCTGGCAGGGCCTGAGAAGCTGCAAACTCCTGGACTCACAGTAAGCCCTGCTTAGCAACCACTGAAAACATCAGTGTGTTATCAACATTATTCTCATGCTCCACACAAAACACAGCACTGCACCAGCTACCAAGGAGGAAATTAACTGTATCCCAGCCCAGCCAGGATCAACTTCACGTCCAGCTCTGCATCCACGTGATACTGTCCCAATATACAAATAAATGCCTTTAAAGCCAAGACATACACTACAAAAAAATGCTTCTACAAATTTGGCAAAAATAGTAAAAAATTTGCCATAAGTTTGATCAGGAAAAAAAAAGGTTCATAATACAACAGAGAACACTAGTTTTGACATGTTCTACTTCTGCATTAAACAGCTTTTTTTAAAAACAAAACATTTTTCACTTACACATTGGACTAACAAATTTTGTTAAAATTTGGTCTTTACATCCATCCTTTTTTTGTCCTTCCACAAATCCAGAAAGATTGCTTGCAATGTAAGTTTTCCAATTTCTGAAACAATTGCTACTAAAATTTGTTTATAATTGCTAAAATACTTCTGCTGCTTCAGCAAAATTCCTTTTCCTTTTGTACATGCCCAAGTATGCCAGTAAAAGGAGAATGAAATAACTTCAGTACAAATTTAAGTTGACATCTAATATCAAATTGCAAAATTCTCCAAGGACGACAGGGTGCTGTGGGAATCATGAGGCTACCACTTTAAAAGACAGACAAATGTTTTCAACAGGTTGAAGTGGTTTCAAATGTAATTTTAAGAGCAGAATTGTCTCTTACAGAGAAAGAGTCTTTCCCTTTCCTTGGACAATAATGCTGCACTACTAAAGGAGGAAACGCTCACACAGAGTTTATGTTCCCATTAACCTGATCACAATTTTGTACAAAACACAGATATGGATCTCAGGTTTTTCTGAAACAGATCTTACCTTTCCAGCCACAGCAATGACTCGAGGAGATCCGTCCAGCAGTAAAGAGCACAGTCTGTGTTTTACTTCTTCAGCCAAAATTTTATCCTGTATATATATATATATGCAATATATATGAAGCACCAACAGATAACAGAATGTTTCATATCAGGGCTTCAAAAAAATCAGCCTACAAGACCAAAGGAGTTCACAGTTCAATGAAGTACAGGTAAACTAAAGGAAACAAACATATTTTACTATTTACAGTTTTGAATGTTTGCCAAAAAAAAAAAAAAAAAAAAAATCGAAGCTCTTTTTCATTTCTGTTTCTTATCCAAGTCTTTTAGGAAGAAACTGGAAATTTTCTAAACAAATCCATGTACACTGACAGTGAATAATTCAAACAGTGTGTATTGTTGCAATGGCCTGTTACTATCCATCCCAAAACAATCTATTCACAGCTCACATGCAGGCAGCATTTAAGGTGCCAGGACACCCAGTGAGCTCCATTCCCCAGGCATTCCCTTTGGTCCATGGGACACAGCTCAAGCACCTTCCACAGCAATGTTGTCATCCACAATAATCTTCCATATACCTTTTTCCTTGTATTACTTCTCAAAGTCAAATAAAAAGCACTGCTTTAAAGACTTACATTGAACATACCCCAGAACAGGAATACCTTATATCCAAGAATATTAACTCCCCAAAACAATAGCGTGCCCTCTTTCTACCCCAAATTTAGAATGCATACACTCAAGTCACAAGCCTGATGACCTCCATATCCTAATCATCTCATCCCATAATAAAATACCACAGGAGAAAGTTTGCCAAAATAAAAATGGGAATATTTATTATCTTTTCTACTAAAGCAATGCAGTTCTTTTGAGATTATACATCAGTCTTTGCAAATGTTTCTACAGTTAAATTCATACTTTTCCATTTTATAAAAAAATTAGACACATACTTCATAAAAACAAAGACACAGGCTATGTCACTGAACAACTGGAAAGGATTGTAACTGTTAGTAGGGATGAGCAAAGAAAGCTCATGCTTATACTTAAACCTCTGGCATTTGTATCGTTATCACATGTTCAAGTGGGACAAAATGGGGACACTTTCCTTGCACATTTCTGGGTCCACTTCCCAAGCTTTCAGCAATCAGACAGACTGGTGAATACTGAATGTGACCAGGAGAACCTACACATTGCTCAGCAGTACCACATGCACAAGATGCAGGGGAAGGAAGAGTCAGACCCGTGCAAACAGTACAAGACAAACTATTACAATCAGCAAACGTGCACTGGACAAAAGTTGAAGTTTATGAAAAGTTTTATTTGTTGTCATGAAAATAGTATCAGAAGCAAATAACTGTATGTGTTTTGCAAAGTCATCTTCATTTGGCCTCCTGAGCTTTCTTGGCATTCTGTTTTTCTTTCGCCTAGGAAACAAGGGGAGATGATGTCAAGCTCTGATAAGACAAAGATCATTCTGGAGCTTTCAGTGACTACTCCTTACATTTCTGAATATTAAAAGTATGCTGGGAAAAGAAAAATTTAGATGTAAATTTAGACCCTTCAGAAGCATCCTACTACTATTCTACTAGGTTAGTATATAAAGCCTTTTAAGAAAAAAAAATACAGGTTTAAATAAATTATGCAAAAGAAACTGAGATTAGATAATTTCTGTAGGGGAAAAGCACTATTTTAAAAACATAATTGAAACCTTCATTTTTCATAGGTCCATACCAATTTCATTTAACATAGAAAAAACTCTTCCTAATGGAAACATTTTATGTCACAAGAAAACACCACATTCAGACACATACTGATTATCAAAACTGAACTCCGAAACAAACCAAGATCTCAGTGGTTTAGATCTTTCAAATGAGTGGAAAGAAACGCCACGAAAGTTCCTGTCAAGATATTTGCAGACAGATTCTCAGAACTTACATCAATTATAAATAGTTAAAATTGACAGAAAACTGGCACTTTCCTCGTTATGAATTGTTAAGAAACAGATTGGGCAAGAGGAGGGGACAACTCAGAAGCAAGGCCAACAACCTTCTGTCAAAACATTAGTTAATTCTGCATCAGGCTGCTGCTTGTTACCACTTATTATTGAACAGAACAGCATCTAATTCAGTGATTTAGAATTAAGATCTGTTACCATCAGTTCTCTGGTAATTTACTTATGAAAGCAGCTTGATGGGTGTTATAAATGACTTGTGTTAACATAAAACAATTAAAACTCCACAAGTTATTGTCTTATAAACTACAGGCCTGCAAATTTACCTTCCTAAACAAATTCAGCTAAAGAATGCACTCATTAAATAATACACAGCTCTTTGCTCATTATACTGATTCCAAGATCCTTTCTCAGTGAGTACAAAATCAGGGATCCTGCCTCTGGCACTCAAGCCTTAGTGCATGCCAGCACAGAGCCGAGTACAGTTCCAGCACTTGACCAGTTTAATGACCTCGCCAAAGTGGCAGACACACTTATTTATTAAAGTTCAATACAAACCTTAGCAGTAAATCAATGCTAATGGCTAGGTACCTCAGAAAGCGGGAAATCCAAGCCAGTAAACGAGCACAGGAGCAAGGAAAAAGGAGGGATCAAATTCCAGCGCTGTGCCACGGCTGCCACCGCGCGGTCAGCGGCTGCTATAGCGGCCGCACGGGAGCCCTCCCGGCCAAAGATCTTGGCAGCATAAATGACGTGGGCTTGCTCACGTAACAGAAGGTATGAAGAGTTATAGAAATACACTGTCAGCTAGGAAATACTCACTTTTTCTACTAATGGTATTAACTGCTGGTGCTCTGCTAGAGTCTTTAATAATTCCATGATGAAAGGCAGGTAGTTATGTTTTCTTCTAATATTTTCGATCTAAAAATAAATTAAAAGCATGAGCAGAATTATTATATGGCTGAACTATCTTCTAGTTCCCATCCAGTTCCTTCAGATTAATTGCAAAACTCCCATATATATATAAAAGCTGGCTTTTTCTTACAACTGTTTCAATAATTCCATCAGAAAAGCAAAGGCTACATACCTTATATCTTTTTAATTTTTGGTTCTCTTCTTCAATTAACATCTGGTATTTTGCAACTTCTGATTGTATAGAACTTAACATATTACTACTTTGATCTGTATCCATAGGCTCCTCCTTCCACAAAACAAAAATTTAAATGGATGATGTTACTCCATTTTTAAATTCCTTTATTTTTTTTTATTTTATTTAAGCAAGTTTTGTCTCAGAAGTATTCCTATCACAGAAAGATTCAGTTCTGTTTACAGTTACGGGAACATTTCAGGAATTTCTGCAGTTAGCTACAAGCAGATTAGTTAAGGTACTGGGAAAAGAACAATTCCAGCACCGCAGCAAATGAGTCAAGGCAGAAAGTCAAAATGACACGGTCACACTGTGCTGAGTGCTCAGCTCAGAGCTGCAGCACTGAGTGCATCCACATCTGTAGCAATCACTCCCTGCTTTTTTTGGCACTACTCCATTTGGAGTGAGGAAGGGAATAATAAAGCCAACACACAGAGAACTATCAGAGAATTACTTTAGCAATTTAAATTCCATGGCCTACCTCTGCCAGTTGCTGCTGTAGCTCTGCAATCCTCTGCTCATATATCATCTTCCTGTCAGACACAATAGCCATCAGGTTAAACCTTATCTCACCTTCACTGTATCTAAATGAGGAACAGAAAAACAAAACAACAAAGACAATCCACTTTCAAAATTAGTCACCAACATGACAACTCAAAAGCCCCCTCCTCGATTTCATTTTAAGGAATGCATTTCATGGAAACAAAATTTTAAACAGGTTTATTAAATTAAGTTGTGCTACAGATCCAATCTTGTCACAAAATAAAATCAGACCACAAATTAACTCTCTCCAGTATGTAACTCTAATATAACCTTCTCTTCCCAAAGTTTACTATTCCCGTTTGTGGTCACAAAACAAATACTGAAACTGTCCAAAAAAGAAAAGAAAACACAACAACAGAACTTACAGAAGACTGCAGCACACAATAGTTTTTACTTTCTCATTACTATTACTTGTTAGAAAATATTGGAGACTTCTCCACACAGTGTGAGTAGTACATTCAACAATTAGACTAGCAGGCCTTTTGGAGGTTCAATTCTCCAAAAGCAACTTGGTAGTCTTGTTTTGCTTATCAAAAAAAAAAACAACAAACCAAGTCCTCAAGCAAAAACTTAGAATTGTTTGCTAAAAATGGCATAAAATCAACTTTATTTCTAACAAATTTGGGACTGCAGTTTGGAATCAGAATTAGGAAGTAGGAGAAGTTCCATAGTATGTTTTTCCAGCTTCAATTTCCAAGACAAGTCACAAACCTATGAAAAACTTCTTGTTATCTCTAAATACCAGCTGTATGGATAGAATGACTAATGTTTTTAAGTGCATAGGCAAATGTTCCTCACGGTCATGACACTCTTAGCTTTCACTCCCAAAGATCCACAGCTGTATAGCAGAGATAACAATCTTCTTTTGCAGAGCACTCATAGGATCTCTCTCCACTAGACAGACACCCACTTGGATTAATTATGCAACAGCCCAGTGTATTTGAGATTTATCTACCATCCGCCTCATGTTGAGCAACAGGTTCTGATATGATATGCATAAAAAAATGATGCATAAGTGTGATTGCTTAGAAATTCAGCTGAAATCTTTTGACTGAAGGAAATTAAGACTAGAGAATTTGAAGCATAGGTAAGGTGCTATATGTTAAAGGCATCACGACCATTTACTTTTGTATGCGCTTCTCTATGACGGGCCGCACTGCACTTATCCAGTCATCCTGACTGCATGCACCTGGGGAAAAAGCAGGAAAAAATTCACCATCTTTGCAAGGTTTAACAGAGGAGAAAATTCACCATCTTTGCAAAATTTATTGCCAAGTCAACTCGTATAATTCAGGCTTATGCAGCAACTTCAGAGTATGTAACAATACTCTGAATTTCCTTATTTTCCTTAGCTACTGCAGTCTGAAATTACTCAGGTGACTTTTCCAGGAGGTGGAAGATAGTTTATTAATAACAATATTTAGATAATGCACTGGCCAAAGCAATGGAACAAAGCTAATTTTAAGGGCATAAGCATCTAACATTTGTTTTGTTGATAGCAAGAAATAATGGCAAAGTATGTTATGTAAAGTTTTTATGACACAAGGGAAATGAGTTGGTATGACAACACTGAAGTAAACAGCAAAGGAAATCACTATGGACAGGTACAGCTGTTTAATATTAACTCTTGATTTTGTCTGTGTAGATGCAATAGAATGCTAAAAAGTCAGGCAGAAAGAAAAACCGTAAAAGGATATATGATAGAGAACTTCATTTCAAGACATATGAGAGAATACCTACAGGTGGTTTCCTAAGCTGGAAATGCCTCTTTTGCAATTTCGAGACTTTAAATTAAATTTAGAGACTCATGATCTTGTGACCATAGAAATGATGTTACTGTTAGGTGTGCAGACTGTACAGGACCTCTAGACAGACTAAAGTCAAGATTAAGCAGCAAGCCATTGCTCAGCCTACACATGAACAAAATTGTCAACAACACTGGGAAAACACTCTGGGAATGGAGTGTGGAACATGCTGACAATGTATCAGACTGAAGTACAGACACACGATAGGCACTGCAGAGCTTTTCAAGACACAACACGGCACACATATCTCAAGGAAGATTACAAAACAGGAGCCAGTCTTATGGAGAATAAAGCTATTTTCTTTCAAACCATTAGGAAAACACTTGCTGTCTAAGAACAAAGAGGGCAGTGAGTAAACATAAGCCACATAATGTAAAAAAATGTATCTGGAGTCAGCTGTATACATTCTGCCTTTATGTAAACTTCTCTCTTGCAACAAAACTATCAAGGTTTTGGAAGGGATTGCAGGACCCGATCATTTGATTACTGAATAAAAAGAGAGAGCATCAGAGACATGGAGGAAGCAGGGAGAAAACTGTATTTTCAGATCAACAAAACTAAAACAATACAAATGACTGCAAGGAAATACAAGCCTACAGCACATTCAGAAAACTTTCAAGATATTATTTATTTTAATAAATAACTTGCTTTGAGCCTACAACATATGACCAATTTGCTGCAAAAAGCTGTTGTTAAAAGGAATGATGTTCAGAAAAAATGTAAAATGTTACCTAAATCAATTGGTCCTTCCCTTAAGCCATCTAGCTCATAGAGCCTCCCATTAACAGGAACATAGCTTACAAAGTGAAAGGCATCTTCTTCCTTTGCTGAAGACTTTGCATCAAACTCAAACATCTGTTGTCTGCAAAGAAAATTTAAAAACCCCTGAGATTAAAAAGGATTTGCTCAAATTTTGGCCAGATTTAAAACATATGTTACCTGGCAAAACTGTTGTGAACTTGCCGAATCACTTCTGAGTTGCTCAGTGCCAAACCTTTCATCTGAAAGGAAGTAACAAAACACCTGTAAACCACCAGAGCTGTAACACTGGGACACTCAAAATGCAGAAAACAATGGGCACTCACCGCAGCATCAAAGCTTTGGGAAAATTCTTTAAATTCTGACAAGGTCTCTCCTAGATGAATGTCTTGATGAGCACAGTTTAACAGCACACTTACTATGGCTTGAGTTGCACAGGCATTATTTATGACCTAGAAAAAAGCATGGAGGATTTGGTCAGCACTGGTGATAAAAGTTGACCTCAAAGTGGGTTTGTTTTTCTTACAAACACACACTTTCTGTGCTGATTCATGTTAGAACTGCACTCTAACCCACACTGGATTTGCTGCCTGGGTAGCTACAGAAAAGCCTTTGCTGGAATAAAATCAGCTCTGCATGGCTGTCATATACAATTCATTGATAAAACTCATATTTCACAGCTGTCCTCAGAAACTGTCATTCCACTGCCTCACCATCTGCTGTCTAAAGTGATTAATAAAAGGCACAGAAGAAATGCAAAAATCCTCGGAACTCTGTGAAAAAACTCACAGTAGTATTCAAAGCAAGCTGCCCAAATAGTGTTACTTTATCTCTGGCCTTAAAAAAAAAGTCAACTCTCCCAAAAAAAGGCCTTCAAATAATCAGATCTCCTTCTAGAATTAGGAGGTCAAAAATTTAATTTGAAGCAATAAAGCAGATTATGGAACCTAGAATTTTTATTATAAGGTTTTATTGGACAAAAAAATTCAAATATTCTAGGGATAAACTAATAAAACTTCAAAGTGTTCCAAGATGTAGATTGTTTAGGTGATGGTTAGCTGAATAATGTACTTGTTTCTTTACTTCCAATAAACCTATCCCTTTCAAGTTAATATTTAAGTCACTAGTTTGACACTGTTGCGCTTCAGTTTCAAATATTCCACTTTTAGAAAATATAAACAATCCCCTTCATATTAAACTCATGTCTTTAATGTTGTTTAATAATAACCAAACTAAAACACTGTATTTAAAAAAAGAGGCTACAAGGATTATTACATATAATTTGAGATTTAACTAAATGCACTGTAATCAACTGGGATGAGGCCATAAAACAAGAAAGACTTTATATTAGCAGTTTTTTCTCAGTCAGCTATAGGTTAGGAAAAAGTAATGTATCATTAGCCTTTGAGACTATTTTGCAATTGAAAATGCTGCTTAAACCTTAAAGCTTCCAGAGAGGATGTGAATTTTTTATAAAAAAACATGAGAATTAGTTCAGGGCCATGAATGTGAAACCACTTCCAACAAGAAAAGAGAAAGAAAAAAAAAAAAAGAGAAAACCCAAGCAACCTGTTTTACAATCAAGGCTAATCTTAACAAAGGAAAACCTCGTATGTTAATACTAAAAGCCACATCATAAATTTATTTTCTATACTTCAGGGTGTTCTCAGTTCAGATTATGTCTGTATGCAGATGATAAAGAAATAATAAAGCACTTCTTAACTTAAGAAAAATACAATCTAGTTGACTTAAACGGTAGTCAAGGGAGTCAACTACACATGCAGAACAGATTACAGCAACTAAAACTCAAATTAAACCAACTGCAGGTACACAAGCTAAGGGCTAGAACACACACAGCTGCAAAATAAAGGACATACAAGGAAAATCCATCAAGGGCAGTGAAATAACGAACCTGCAGCAGAAAAATTTAAACCCCCAGACTCGCAGAATGGCGTAATTTGAATTACACTTAACACAGGAAAAATAACTAAGAACTAAAGATTCTCTGAGATACAACTAAAGAACGTTATCAGAGACAGTTGAAGAGTAGTGCTAGGATGAAAGCAGAGAAATCCCAAGTGGATCAGAGTGGGTGAAGCTGATGCAGTGTAATTAAGCTGACAGAGAAGCAAGAGAAGGTAGGGACACCTGTGCTGACAAACTGTTGGAACAGTGCTGGTACAATGAAGGCAGGGTCATCACTACAGCAAACTGTATTTGTTAAATGATAAGTAATATGGGAGGGACAGGACTAAATGGCAACTACTTTTGCTGAAAAATCAAGATGGAACAATCAGTTGCTCTCTTTAGAGACAATCCAATAATGGCTTCAAAACAAGGAAGGGAAATTTACTGAGATTTTGAGCCTAGAGGCAAGATCAACACTGAAACTGCTGAACAGCAGGTTACAGAAGCTTTAAACAGAATATAAAATCAGGGTAAAAATTAGACTTGGCAGAGAATTAATGGGCTCATCAAATGCTGGCCTTTAAGCATATTTTGTACTCCAACTACAATATGAGACAAGTCTGATGAAGTATATAGGGACCAAGCTAAACAATGTCTGACTGCTAGAAAACAATACGCAAAAGATGCACATCTGGGGGCAGCGGCCTCCAGCTGTTGAAATGAAAATACATTATAGAAATACACTCTAGAACGTCAGTCAGTGAGAGGCAGGAGGTAAGGAAAAGGCAGCAACGACACTCCTGTAGCAGAGGAGTAGAAGGAAATGCAGGTGGTGTGCATGAAAATCCAGTGTGTTCCTGGATATAGGAGACACAGGAGAACTACCAAGATGGGACAAGGGAATATCCAGCTACTGGTGGCTCACAGGCAGGGTGAAGAGGGCAGGGTGAGGATGTGATTGCAGGACCAAATGTGGACAAGTGCCAGGTTTATTTGTCACACAGACACAATGCCATCAGTGCACACAGCCAGCCCAGCACTGCTCCACACACAACCTAGAGAATCCTTCAGGATACACATCTCTCTAATTCTCAGTGTATCTCTTACTTATGGCGCCTCAGCATTAGCAGAAAACATTTTCTGCATTTAAGCAACATGATAATAAATGCAGGGTGTTCCCAAAAGATTTTTATTTGGACTTGAGGATTAAGAGGATTGTCTATATTTGTCCAGAAATATCAACATTTGCCTGGGTATTTCTGTCCAGGAAGTTTTGGTGAGATATTAGATTGATCAATACTCAAGACTCCAAGTTAAAGCAGAGACCCATAGTTAAAAGATTTTGTAGGCAAAAGTTCAAGGTGTATTTAATAATATTTGAAAGAAAATTATAATATACATACAGAGAAATGTATGAAGAGAAGATTAACCTTTCCCCAAGTGAAGCTCAGCTTAAAACAAACCAAGGAACCACTTGATTAGGCTACTCTCTAAGTAAGATGCATTACTTCCTAAACACGCACCTTTCTCTGGGGATCCAATCTGACTTTCTGGATCAACTTTAGGTAGAAGCACTTTAAATTCCTGACTCACATCTTCCACCTGATGGATTATGTATTTTGCTTTTCAAAAAAGCTGTGGACAAGCCTGTGCTGCAATTGGTAGTATAACCAGCAAATCCCTGGGCTTCACTTACTAAACATCCCAACATTACTGAACAGTTGTTTTAAAGGAGCTCAACATGAAAAATTCAGCATTAGCACAAAGTCCCACAACTTATTCTTGTTTAGAAACCCTATATAATTTTTTTCCATTTTAATTTTGTTAGAGTAAAGATATACTCTTTCTACAGCTATATTTAGTTACTGAAAATCTCTTTCTGATTTATTTCATGTCTTCAAGTTATACTTCTTGTAAACTATCTGTTATGCCAAACATAGCTCTAACACAGATATCTGGTCTATCTTCATGTTACCAAATCTGAAAGGGTCAAAAATTTTGAGATTGAAATCAATTAAGTATTGGAAATAAATAATACATATGCTTCCATTAGTGCCATAAACATAACCAGAGACCAATGTTTTGTTATTAACAGTATCATTTATAAGATACTCCTTCTGAAGGTATTCCCAATTCATGAAGTTAATGTTCTGTCATGACAATGCAAAATAAGTAAATACATGGCACCTAAGAAAGGCAGGATACCAATACTTCTGTACTAAAAGCTGAAGAATTCATTAAACTCAAAAAAAAAGTAGTTCAGGTCTGCAACAATGGCATTTCTTTTTGTCCAGAGCCACTTCTGCAGTGCTCAGCAGAGAATGCAGCTCCTCCAAACACTGTGGCAGGGAGCCGAATACATTGAGTAGGTGTAATCATGTATCCACTGTGTGTGAAAACAACAGCAAGGGCCCATTTAAGCAACACAGAAATCAGGAAATTCAGAGTTAAGGCTGAAATTGTATCCTTAACTCACCTCATTGTGCCTAGGTATCCTAGCTCAAAGGGTATGTAAGATCATCCAGAGTTCTGTGGCCTCAAATAGAGGACCAAACCATACCTAGGCATAACAGGGAGGCCAAATTTAACATGAGTGCACATAAAAGTGACCATTAAAAAACCCATTTAATATGCATGCATACCAGACAGACTTCAAAATTCAACCCCCCAGCATACTTGTGATTTACCTTGGAACAAGATCTAGTTGCCATTTGGAATTCACCTACAACATCACTATAGAAGTGGAAATGAGGAAAACATGAGCATGCACAAGCTTCTTACCAAAACTGTGTTTCCTAATGCAATTTTAAAGATGTTTTACTAGACAGTTTGAGAGTTGTAGTCTTTTACCTCTAACTAAAGTTCCCCACAGTGAAACAATTTTTAAGACTGAACACATAATAAAGTTGAACAGAAACAATTTATTTCCTATACTCAATTGTTGCTACATATTAACAGTAACCTTATCTTGCTCACCCAGGAGGCAGGAGGACACTTGAAAACATGTCTACAGTAAAACCAATTGTACCAAATGTCTTTAAAAGAAGAAAATGTGTGAGAAAGAAGAGAGGCAAAGACTTGTTGAGAATTTTCAGGCTCCAGTGTCATGACAGCTTTGAAGATACAGAGCAACAGATCAACAACCTTAAATGTGATAAAAATTGTCCTAACCAACCTATTTGTTCTGGGATTCCAGCCTACAAATGAACATAATGTAATTTTACATCATCACTTTTGTAATGAAGAAAAAGGTCTTCTGGAAAGACTCTCAAAGCCAGCATAAAATTTGGCATAAAACATATAGAGGAAATAAAAAACACATGTGAACCCAGTTGCACAATGACTGGGAAGACTTGCTCTTTCACAATACAAATATTCAATATGAATGCTCATCTTGCTTTGTGCTCCTGGGTGACTCACAAGGATTCAGACCGTGGTTCTGAGAAATGCAGTAACTTCAGCACTACCACAAAGAACCCCCTGTTCTCTCTCACTTACCTGTTGCCAGCTTTGTCCTGTACAGACTCACTAAACAGACACATCTCAAAGTACAGCAGAGACCAGCCCAGAAAATGTGCACAGGAAACTGCTGGGGGATGAGCTGCACTGGCTCACTGAAGTTCACTGCACCCTGCTCTCATCAGCAGCAAATCATAAGATCAGACACTTACTGAAGAAAACACTACAAATCCTCAAAACATTGTTTGTCAAGCTGGATCTCTAACCCAGGCTAACTTTCCTCAGTGTGAAAGTCACCAGAGCTAAACTGGTATTAAACAGATTCCTCCAAAATAGCCAAAGCAGTTTCTTTCTGTTGACTTTTAATAATAACTTCTCTGTACCTATTTCCAGTTGTTCAGTCACAATAGCTCAGTCCAGGCAAAACTGAACTGATATGAAACACAAGCATGTATTTGTCTACAAGAAATGTTTTGATTTTGCAAAGCCATTGCACTTGACTGACAGATAATGCTAAAAAATGAAAAAGGTACTAATTCTAAACTTTTTGCAAATGACTTTTGAAACATCTATTCCACGCCATCAAGTGGCATAACCAGGCAGTACTATTTTTCTAGAACATTTCTAGAAATTGCTTTCCATACTAAAATTAAGAGTCACTCCAGCACGCTCTCTTTAAAGGCAGCAGGTGAAGGAAAGGGACAATTAGAAAGGAAGTGTCAGCTTAAGAGCATATTAAAATATGAGTGTTTCAAAGAAAACTATAAAATAAAGAGGACTTCTCACTGTTAGCCTTTAATTCTGTGATTTAATTTTGTTATCAAATGTAACATTATCCAAATTTGTGATGCACATTCTGCAATCCCATCTTAAAGCTCAAGGAAGCTCCTCTTAGCTATTGCCTTTAAACACAGTGTCAAGCTTCAAAAAAAGAAAAAGGGGGGCAGAAAAGGCAAAAGAAGTGCAACAAGCAGACACATGCTTTGAAACTTTCCAGCATTAACAAGAACAGCAAATGTAGGAGAACCTCAGCTACCCACAGGAAACAAGATGGAATCCCTTGAGTGAGGGAAAATCTACCTTCACTTTAAAACAAAAAAACAACCCTCCAAAAAAATCCCTCTCTAGATTCCGATCAGAGTCATTTCCTCCCACCATGTAACCACCTTTTGAAAGTTTTATCGAGGGTTTTCCCCGAGTTCTTTGCCTCATGGCTGTTCTGTAGCTACAGCCCATGGCCACTAACAGGATGTTTGGTTAGGTAGAGATTACAACCCAAACCAGTGTCTAGGAGAGCTATCGAACTATAAAGACAATTAGCAAACTGCTGCTGATCACTGTATCATAAAAATGGTGGGCAGTGCTCGGCAGGACTCAAGAGCTGCACCAGGGGAAGAATGAAGAGAATCAGCATTAAAAAAGCTGATCTACAACAGCATGAAACAGGAAGGTGCTAATTAAAGGAATAAACCAGCAGGTAGAGAGTGGCCAGGACAGCTATTTGCATTGTTTTCCATATTTCTATACTTCTACCTGGAAGCGTGTGGAGATTTTTTCATATTCTGAAATTTACATTCAAAACACTTCTGCATTTGTGGTGGGAAATAAAACAAACAAAAAACCCAACAAAGAAAAAAAGCCCCCCAAAAAACCCTACCCTAAACACCCCACTAAGTAGACCATGTAAGTCTTCACAGAAATCCTAATAATTTGCCCTTTGATATCAATGTTTTGTAATTAACACCTGTAGGGTTACAGTTCTGGTTTAGACTGTTACATTTATCACTGTTTTGAAAGCAGGGCTCACAAACAACCTAAAATCATTATTAAATACTCCTACTTTCATTCTGGTCACTTTCTCTTGCTTTTCTTGCTTGCGAAAAACACACACAGCAGTCTGCTAACTCTAAAACAAAATTTCAGTACTACTCTGTGTTTAATAAAACACAACAGATTACATCAGCAAAACCAATTTTTCCTGTTATTTCTAATTTAAATTCACCTTTCTGATTTGAATGCTTAAAACTTGCATGCCAAAATGGTCTGCAAACCCTTAAAGGAAAGCATTATCCTACATATACTGCCCCAGCTTCATAGCATTTGAGAAAAACAAGAAATAAAAACAGGACCAAAATAAATTTCTTCCAAGAAGTTGTTGAAAGTGGTTTCAAAAGAAGTAATTTGCTCATTCTGCTGAAAACATTTACCAAGTCACTATTTACTGCACAGAAGACTCAGTTACCTTATGGGTGAGGGCTGACAAATAAATAAGAGCTTTACTCTTCCATGGCTGCTATTTTTGTCTGACTTGACAGATCAAACTGATTTGCTTTGTTAATCACCTTTCAATACACAGCTCCTACTCTCAGAATTTGTGGAAGCCATTTCACCTTGCAAAATGTTAAATTCTGTGTACATATAAACAAAAAAATAGCTTTTTTTTTTATTATTAAAAGCTATGTTTCATGACATATCTAAAACAATTACTGAACTTGTCATACCTGCTTAGCAAAAAATATTGTATCCAGTCTGGAATCCTGGACAACAGAACCCGCTGGCTCCTCTCCAGGCTGCCACTTGAAGAGAAAAATCAGCCCATGTACTGGCCTGAAAAACAAAATGTATAGGACAAAGGTCACCTGTACTGATGAAAAATACCAAAATTACCTGTACTGTAGTTTAGCTGTATGTTGGTATGGTAATTCTTTCTAGACATCAGGAACTTGCACTGAAATTTTCAGATGTGCTCTTTCAATTAGGCAGAAGACAATTCAGGCTTCTTTCCGTAAGTGCTAAACAATTCCAATCTGAATTAGCATTTAGCCTGTAATTTTCAGAAGTCAGGACCAGTTTTCCTGGTTACTGCAACTTTAACAGTTGCAGAACTCTCATTTGAATTGGTTAGTGATAAACAGCTGTCAAAGCATTCATCAATCATATGTAAGAGCAGGAACTAAAGTTTTGGTAATCCTTCTAGACGCAGATGAAATATCCAAAGATGAGTTCTCCTGAAACTTCATGCTTTGAGTTATCTCACCAACAAGTGAGAGAACCCCCGTTTTCTCTTCTGGTAAAAATGTGTCTTGCTTTTTTCATACTGCATGTCTTGAATAGCACAGCTTTTACTACGTGTTGCACTGTTATTTAGTATACCAAGAACACAAAAATTTATCGGCAAAGGAAATAGTTCTTACCAAATCTACAGTTACAGAAAGACAAAAACTTATTCATCAACTTAAATCTAAAGGTCATCATCACAAAAGGTTTCTCTACAAAAGGCTGTACCTGTACTGCATAAGAAACTTTTCCTAAGCTCTGACCAGAAGTCTGAGATGGAAATTTTTCAAATTCTCTCAGTGGACCTGCTGTTTAAAAAACCAAAGTGCTCCTACATTCTTTCACTCCTAGTGTTTATGCACTGTGTAAAATATTGCAAGTGTAAATGGGAAGGGAGGAAGGAAGCTGGCCATCCCCCAGGACATGCAAAGCTGTCACTTCATGAACAAACAGGTAAATGTTCTGATGGTGCAGACAGCAAATAAACCCCTTCTTAGGCAACATTTCTGCCATTCAGGTGTTGCTTGTCAAATATCTTCAGTCAAAAATTCTAGAAGTACATCCTCTGTACCAACTGCTGCATCTTTTGAAAGATTAATCCTACAAGCATAGGATATTTGCACAAGATACAGGAGTATGGCCCAGGTTAAATGACATTTTCCTCTTAAAATCCTGTATGTGAACACGGATAACAACACATCACGGACAAAATGTTAGAAGAATTAATGTCGCTTAACGAGGGCAGAATTGTTCCACATGACACCAATCACTGTCAGTTATAAAAAGCCTATTTGCCTTCACATACATATGGAAGTGGTTCTGCAGGAAAAACGAGTTACAAAGATATCTAAGTACAGGAAAATAATTTAAGACAACAGAGGCAACATCACGTGATGTGAGGAAGAAGGGAGTTAAAGCAAGGAACAGAAATTTGCCCAAGAATTTGTTAAAAGATATAATGCAAGATAATGGCAGAATCATTAGAAATCTATTTCCACATTCTAGCTACTATCAGCATCTCTTTCAAAACCTAATTAAGCTAGATTAAGTACCAAAGCATTACTAAAAAGCAATTTAACTGCCAGGTATTCCATTAAATCAAAATCCTACTTAACTTCTGTGGAAACAAAAGGAAAAAACACAAACACAAAATACCCCACACAAGAAGTCCACCAAAAATACACCTGAGTTTAGCACATATTCTTTCAGGGACTTCACACAAATGTGAATAAAAAACATGTGCCTTACTTCAATTTTTCAAAGTTCTCTGGCTCCAAACTCCATATTTCTTCAACTTGTGCTCCTCTACAGCCTGAAATAAGGAAACACACAGGTCTCTTCAACTAACCCATTTAAAAAGGGACACAGCCAGTCAAGACAGACTTAAGAAAGAAGATACAAAGACATTACACAACACTTACAACTTTATGTCCAGGCTATGGAAAAGTCTATCTACGGGGTTTAATACATCTTGATTAAAAAAACCAAAACAAGACAGGTAAAGAGAAATGATTTCAGGAATTTCTGAACCTGTTTATGGTGATGCTGTCTTTACAACACAGCTGCCTTTTAAAAAAGAAGCAGACATTAAAATATCTCTGGTCACCCCATGTCTTTTGCTTAACTGAAAACAATACTGTTTTTAAAGGCATTATCAGCAAGTCCAAAGCAGAACTTTAAACAGCTATCTCCAGATGAAGACCCACAGTAGTAGACCAAAAATGCTGTACATTCAAGCAAGGCATTTGCACAATATAGAGCCCAAAAGGTTCAAATATTTAGTATGTGTAAGTTTAATTTATTATTTAAATAAAAACATCAAAGAAGCCCATCTAGACTTCATTTCTGAGAAAAAGACACGACAGAAACTATGAATCAATGAAACCTGGAACAATATAATTTTGGTTCTCTGGCTGAAATCCTGTGTAGATTTCTCTGCTGTAATAACCATATACTCATCGTTTCACCAAAGATTTTAAACGCATTTCAACACAAAATTTAATATTCTAGAAGGCCAGGCAGCCACCTGAAGGTTATCCAGCCACTGCCAAGCCCCACGGCTCAGCCTGGGCACAGCCCTTTCCCAGAACGTCCTCACTTCTGGGGCTCTGTAACCCGAACGCCTTCCCAGCCGTTCCCTTAAGCTGCGCCAGGGAAGTTTAGATTGGACACTCGGAGGATTTTTTTCAAAGGGGTGATTAAACACCGGAATGGGCTGCCCAGGGAGGTGATGGAGCCACCGCCCTGGAGGTGGCACTCAGTGCCATGGTCTGGTTGACAAGGTGGTGCCGGGTCACAGGCCGGACTCGCTGATCTCTGAGCTCTTTTCTAACCTGATGCTGTGACTCTACGCGGCACGTCCCTGCCGAGCCATCCGGCAGCAGCGCAACACGTGCCGGGGCGAGGGCCGGGCCGCACAGCCCGCGCTGGGGCCGGGCTCCCTCGGGCGGGAACTCCCCGCTGCCCGCAGGCGGCCGGGCCGGGACAGCGCCGCGGAGGTC
>VXAD01004603.1:4626370-4653663 GCA_013399195.1 Dicrurus megarhynchus | reverse complement strand
CCCCGGGGTTGCGGCACCGCCCGGCCCTGCCTGGGCCGCGGCCTTGCAGGCAAGTGGCGCTTCCTGGGGTGTGGGGGGAGCGGGGTCCCTGGGCCAGCCCCGGGGGCCCCAGGGCTGTGCGGGGAACGCGGAGAGGCCAAAGGGGCAGCTCCGGAGGGCACCTGGGCTTGAGGGGCCCGCGGGGCGTTCCCGGGCGTGTCCCTGGCGTTACGCGGCTCCCCCGTCACGCGTATTTATCGTCTTTATGGAGACTGACAGCTGCGATCGCAGCTCTTCGGGTATCCGCTTTAGGTGCTTCTACCTCCTAATTCTGTGCTACGTCAGCTAAGCTGCCTTTGCCCCCCAGTCAGTGCATTTTTTTTTTTTTTTTTTAAGCAGACAGGGTCTTGGAAATTCTGCAGTAAAAATGCGTGGGCAGGTGTGTGGTTCGTATAGTCGGGTATCTGCTGTGCTGCCGTCGTGCATCACTCCAGTGATGATTTGGGAATCTCCTGGCGTCTCAGTTGACATAGAGGTGCTTATTTTCTGAAGTATGAGAACTATGTTGTCAGAGCTGTGCTGTAGCACAGGCCTGTTTTGTTACAACCACAGCTCAGTGTGATGGTTGTGGTCTCTCTGCTCAATTAAGTAGGAGACGTTCCTTTTAGTCTTCGGTTTAATGCTTATGCAGAATTTGGAGAGCAGAGGAAGGGAATGCAGTTCGTTGTAGAATGACGTATATATGGTTTTGATGTATTCAAAGGCAATTTGAAATGTTATCTTTAAAATGTTAATGCTTTTTTTTTTGTCATAAAAGATCTGACTTTTTCAAAGTTTAATTCCATGGGATTTCACTGCAAAGTTCGATTCATTGTTAACATAGCAGTTAAATTTAAGAGCTTAAGTTATAATCTGTAGTTCTGTTGAAGCTTTGTACTTTATGTGGTTTTTTCATCCGTCCATGAATCTTGTAAGACATTTTATTTCTTAGGAAAGCTAAGGCATGTTGGAAAAATCAGAGAAATTAATGAAGGTCAGCTTAAAGAACTGAATTATGCTATGGTACAGCAACATAAAAGATACTGACTTATCAGTCAACATGTAACTGCTGTATAGACTGTTTCAGAGCAGTCAGAGCCATATATTACCTATAAATTTATATGGTAGTTGAAATATAGTGGGTTTTCTCTTTCATTAATAATGGTGAACAACCATGGAGTTTAGCTTAGCAATTTTTGTTATAAAACTCCTCATCTGGGACTTTTAAGGCTTTTCACATTGCTGTTTGCATTCCTGTAGCTCAGAAGTTGGAAATGCTTGTGGAGCCAGAATATTGTTGATGAATCCTCCCCAGGTGTTTTAAATTCAAGTTCCCTGCTGCAGCTCAGCAGGTGAAGAGTGGGCTTATAGTAGAGCATGTGTTAAGTGAGCATTTGCATTTATCCACCTGTTAGGGTGAAAGGTGTCTCTGTTGTACAGGTGTTAAAGGAAATAATAAGCTTGAGGTCTGGGCAGAGCAGAGGGACTGGTGCAAGGGAGGGAATAGCTCTGGGAGCTTGTGAGGCTGGGATGTAATACAGGGTTAGAAATGGCCAACATGACTTGAGCAGCTTAGCTGTGAGTAAGTGCTTTTCCAGTAGCTCCTGGTGAAGTGTAAATCTGATACTTTTGCTGTGACTGTTCCATAGTGAGATTGGTGGTTTGCATCAGCTATTTCAGGTTTCAAAAGTAATTTTTAAAATATTTTAAACTTACAATTTGTGTTAGACAGTTGTTGGAAATCGTAAGAGCATCTGGGCTTGTAGCTCATAGTATATTTCTAAGAGAGTAAATTAAAGAGCTAAGTGTCAGAAAAGCTATTTGCAACTATCTTTTCTGTTATGGGTCTGTGTTAGAAGCATATGGATGCAGGCACATGCCTCTTTCCAGTATTGTGAGACCATGAATAGCCTGGTCCTTGCAAAAGGAAACATAAAAATTATCCACTGTTAATATCCATAAGAGTTTTCCTATTTGTCTCATTTTAATGTAGTAATATTTATTGTAGTAGGGGTATGAAAGCTAAAGCAAGAAATTATTCTAAATATTTTATATACATGGAGATCTTGTTAATCATGGGTGATCTTTCATGCTTCCCATTCTTATTTTTCCTTCAGGATAATGGTGTTTCTCAGTATGTTTCATGTACCATTTTTTTTCTGATAAATAAATGGACGCTTACTGTGATTTCAGGATTTTTCATTTGGGTTTTCTGTGTTTATTATGAAACATTCCCGACTGTTTAATGAAATGAGCTAATGGAACTGTATTGAAATAAAATGTATTTAGACATGAAAAGGTCCTGATGTGGTATTCATGCATGGGGAATACCAGCCTTGTTATTTTCAGTGTATTTGCATGCTTCAGATGTCAGGGAAAAAGCCAGCTCAACCATGATGTGTATTTAAATAGGTTTGGCAGGAAACATGGTTAGAATATATAATTTCAGCTGAGTACCGATGCTCTAAATAATACAATGAAAGATATTTCTTAGTTAATTTTCAACTGAAACCTGCTTTCTTAAATCAGGTGTCAGCATACGGCTTCTATTTTTATGATTTTATGAGTTTGTAGAATGTAATGGGAGCACTGATGATTGTTGTTTAATTCTGGATGCAGATCAGTGCAGATATGCAAAAACAGAGGAAAGGTGCATTTCTGGTCACTTGCAGAAGAAGGGAAATTCTCTGTCTAAGAAGTAGGGAAGTTGTTTGTAAATCAAAGTGTTGCTTACCTACACTGGGGGAAAAAACCCATCTGTGTTAGTGACATTTATTTTGCTGGCTTATCCTGGTAAATGGAGCAAAACAGCTTTGATTTGTCTTCTGAACAAGCAAAAAAAGTCAAAAGTAGATATCTGCAATTCTTGAAAATTGTTCAGTGGATTTCTTTGGAATGTCATTTGCGTGTGCTCAGACTTTAGTCCCTGTATTTTAAGATTTATAGGCAGTTTGAGGGAGTGGATCATCGGTGCTGCCTTTCTGGTTTTCAGTAGGAGCTCTTTGTGCTATTTAGTGTATTTTTATTGTTTGGTGTGAACTAAATTTATTGTTGTGCTATTAATGTTTTGGAGGTAGTAGTGATGAGGAATTTTCTTACCCTTACCCTGCTGATTTTGTTTCACCTGCATTTGCTTAATTTTAAATGTCATGGCTTGAATTTTACTGTGCTGGATATTCTCCAAGTGAGAGCAGTGGTGTTGCCCTACAAATATTACAACTGAACTGTCTTGCAGCTCAGGAATGTATAAATAGAAAGACCTGAATGATTGTGAATTTTTGTGCTGATTTTTGCTTCTTAACTTCGAATGTAAAGCAGTACAGAATCTGTTACATCTGTGTTTTCTTGGATCTCACTTGGAGCAGCAGACTATTTGAGCCTGTAGCAAAGATAATTTGTTCTTGAGCTACTCAGTTGTTAAAAAGCTATTGTGTAAGCCTCACTAAAACCCACCATACATAAACTCTCAGAAAGTCTTCCAACTAAACAGTTTTTCAGTATCTTAGGTCTTCATTTTGGCCTCGTTTTTCTTCAGTTGGTCGGTATTAGCGATTCTTCAGCAAAATAGAGCAGGGCAAGATCTGAATTTTGAGCCATTTAGTCTGCAGTACAAAAGTTTACCTAAGAAAGTGATGTAATATGTTAGTGACAAAAGGCTGTAACACCAGATGATTTTTGTCTGCCACTTATTGGGGGTTAAGTAGTTTCTGAGTTGGTTTTAAAGAAATAAGTTTGTCGCTGTTATAACTCAGAGTTTTTTGTTACTTTTCCTCTAAATGATGCGTGTTATCGCACACTTGGAGTACGTTCTGATTAAATTTATGAAAGAAGACTTAAGATTATAGACAAGATGGATTTACTTTGCCAAAAGAGCAGCCAACAGTAGTTCTTAATAGAATGTGTTATTCTTCCAGCAGACCCCTGGAAGTCTGAGGGATGGAGGCGGAGGAGAGCCGAGTGCAGGTGCCGGGCGCGGCGCCGGAGCCCGGCTGTGCCAGCGGTGCCGGCTGGCACCTCACCGACAGCGCCCGGCTGCAGCACTTCCTGTGCTTCGGCTCCGAGGGCGGCGCTTACCACGTCAAGGAGCAGAAGCTGGGCTTTGAAAACGCCGAAGCTTTGCTAAGGCTGATCGAAGAGGGCCGAGGCTGCGAAGTTGTTGAAGAAATAAAAGCGTTTAGTCAAGAGGGCAGAGCAGCAAGACAGGAGCCCCTGCTCTTTGCCCTCGCAGTTTGCTCGCAGTGTTCTGATGCCAAAACAAAACAAGCGGCGTTTAAAGCTGTGCCCGAGGTGTGTTGCATACCAACCCATCTCTTTACTT
The DNA here is from genome assembly GCA_013399195.1 of Dicrurus megarhynchus. Classification (NCBI taxonomy): domain Eukaryota; kingdom Metazoa; phylum Chordata; class Aves; order Passeriformes; family Dicruridae; genus Dicrurus; species Dicrurus megarhynchus. Next base: position 4,649,327 of record VXAD01004603.1, on the reverse strand, counting down.
TCATCCAGTTTAAAAAAGATCTGAAGGAGGGCATGAAATGTGGCATGTGGGGCCGTGCTCTGAGGAAAGCTGTTGCAGATTGGTACAATGGAAAGAATGGCATGGCTCTTGCTTTAGCAGTTACAAAATATAAGCAAAGAAGTGGTTGGTCTCATAAAGATCTTCTGAGGTTGTCCCACCTAAAACCTGCCAGTGAAGGTAATAAATTTTTATTTACCTGAAAATACTGTGTTTTAAACCTTTTATATTTGCTGTGGAAGTATTTTGGAAACCCAAGTACCATTGTAGATGAATTCTTAGTGAGGATATCCTGTAAATTGCGTCTTAAAAATGTGGGTGTTCATATCAAAAATAGACCTGTTCATCTTCAAGGTAAACAGAGTTTGTTCCTTCTTTTCTTCCATATGCCAAGAGAAGAAAAAATAACCCAATTCCCTCATTTTGTTCCTGTTTGCTTACAAATGATGAACTAACACTTTTTCATTATGTGGGAAGATCTGTTGGCTTCAAATCTTAGAATAATAGAATGGTTTGGTTTGGGAGGGACCATAAAGATGATCCATTTCCAGCCCCACTGCCATGGGCAGGGACACCTTCCACTAGACCAGGCTGCTCAGAGTTCCATCCAGCTTGGCCTTGAACACTTCCAGGGATGGGGCATTCACAGCTTCTCTGGGCAATGTAGGAAATAGATAAAGCTCCTTAATTCTAAGGAGATTAATACAGTAATTAAAAGTACTGCTCTAAATTGTGTGTGGGTGACTTTTTCAATAGATGTTTGGCAGGCCTGAGAATGAAACCTGCAAATTCATTTGCATGCTAGAATAATAAATGCCAGTCTACAGATGGTAATCCTGCTTGAGAAATGGTTTTCTTTTTCATCAGGAATTGCTATAGTCACTAAATATATTACCAAGGGGTGGAAAGATGTCCAAGAAGCTTATAAAGAGAAAGCAGTTTCTGCTGAGACTGAAAAGCTCTTGAAGTATCTGGAGGCTGTGGAGAAAGTAAAACGCACAAAAGATGAATTGGAAGTTATTCATTTGATAGAGGAATATGGTCTAGTCAGAGAGCATCTCCTGACAAACCATCTGAAATCTAAAGAGGTAGGTAAACTTCCTTACCTTTGAATTCTCCATAGAGTAATGCTGTTCAGAGTCTTGAGTCTAGATTTCTTTAAAAAGTAGCCCTTATGCTGTTTTTCAAGTTATTTACCCAAATAGTTAATTTTAAATAATTAAGATCTTAATATAATTTGTACATTTATTTAAAAATACACTTATTCATTGTACAGATGCTAGTTCTGGCAGTTTGAGAATCTCATCTTTCTGTGTTCCCCTTCTCTTTCTTTCATCATAGGTTTGGAAGGCATTGCTCAAGGAGATGCCTATTTCTGTATTGTTGAGAAATTTAGGAAAGCTGACAGCAAATTCAGTGCTTGAACCACGAGGCTCAGAAGTGGCAATAGTATGTGAAAAACTGAGAAATGAGAAACTGCTAAAAAAGGTAAGAACTTCTTTTTAATCAGTGCCAGCCTTTGCGGATTTTAATTTTTAATGTTTAGCTTATTCTTTTTAAAAGCTGCAGTTTAATGCCTGCAACTTTATTTTAAAACTTCTGTTTATAATTTCTCATTTGATTCCCCACCTGCTTTCTGAAACTTTCTGATAAATTAAGTATATTGGCTGCTATTGGATCTTTTCTTAAATGAGGGCTGTGGCAAGCTTTGCTTGTTGGGTTCATCAATTTCTTCTGAGTCTTGTAATTTTTAAGTGAGTTAAGAAAATAGCATAGCAGCTGAGGGGAAAAACAAGATGGGCAAGGAGACTTTCCTATTTTCTGACTGCTTTATTGTCCATCAGAGTGGTAGTGAAGTAAGAGGGAAAAGAGAATTCCCCAAAGAGGGAATAAAAATTTCAGAGATTTAGTCAAAGGTAGAGAGGACGAGTGTCTCGGCCAGCAGTTTTGTGAGTTGGGAAGATGAAAATCAAGACACTTAAATTCTTCAGCACCAGAGCTGAATTGAGCACAACAACAAAAGTCCCTTTTTCTCCATCCTACTGCAATTCCCTTTCTCTGGAAAGGCACTGGAGAAGGGAGAGCAAAGATCATGGTGCAATACCTTGATGGAAGATAGACAACAGGCATTCAGATTTACTGAGTTTTGCTGCTGGCAGTGGTTAAGGACTGCGACTCCCCTTTAGGATAAAGCTAACAAAATTTTGATAAGGTTATGTAAGTTGAGTTCATATATGGAAAGCAAAAAAAATTGTTCAGAGTGTTTTATAGCACAAGAGAAATGAATGCTATGTTCCAAAAATAATTTCTTGTCCAGTGTTACTGTATCTGGTATAAAACTAAATTTAAGTTGGTTCTTTTCCTTGCTCAGCTCCTTTCTCTTCAGCTGGGCAGGGACTTTCTCTTACTGGAAGCCTGTGATGGAAAATAGCACTGGACAATCATAGAGCTGCAAAATTTTACCAGAATTCTGGTGATGGCATCACATTTGGTGTTAATTGGAGGATTCTTGAGAGGGAGTGAGGTCCATTATCAGTAACCCACAAGTATCAGTTCATCCAACAGCTGTGTAAAGGCTGCATGAACCCTTCAGATGTAACAAATTTAAAGTAACCATGTACTAATGTACTAAACCAGAGATTTTTTTGTAGTAGGAACTTATTTTCACATTTAGTTTGTTACTTTTTTTTAAAGGAGGTTAAATTTTCATATCCCTATTTTTGATTTTTACCTGTAGGGTAGAATACATCCATTCCATATTTTGGTTGCATTAGAAACCTATAAAGCTGGACATGGAAGCAGAGGGAAGCTTTGGTGGCGTCCTGATGAAGACATTTTAGAAGCTTTAGATGCCTCATTTTACAAAGCTTTCAAGGTAACAATAGTTCTCCAATTTGTTAAGCTTTTTAAGAGTTCTGTGTTTTCTGAAAACTAATCAAGAACAGTTCCTGGGGCGGGTAACAATTCTGAAACTTCGGCAACAGCACTGTCCTGACATTACACAGAAAGAGTAAAAAATGCTCACTTCAGGATTGAGAGCAGCAGAAGAAATTAATATATAAATGATGTGTACCTGTTATATTTTTGTCTTTTATTCTTTCAGACAGTTGAACCAACAGGAAAACGCTTTGTAATTGCAGTTGATGTCAGTGCGTCAATGACACAGAAGGCTTTGGGCAGTGTGCTCAATGCCAGCACAGTTGCAGCAGTAATGTGTATGGTGAGGCTTTCAGTTTCTTATTTATAACTGTTTTCAGCCTGCATTGCTTTTTTGATACAAAGGTGCTCTAAAGCTGGTTAGAAATCAAGAGGAAACTTACATATAGTATTTTTGGGGTATGGAAGGTGTGACCTCGTGTCTCATTGCTGAAAGCTACTGGCAACTACATTCGGAAAGATCAGTTTGAAGAAGTTGGTTTCTGTTGTAAATCAAAGTGGTCAGGGCAGCTTTTTCACTTACCTTAGCCATAATAAAATGGCTTAATATAAGTGAAAAATGGATTCACACATTTTAATTTTTTCAGAAGCATTCATAGAATAATACAGGTTAGATGAAGAAATATTGGGATAATTCTTGTGTCTATTTGAGTTATTGATGTGGCCTTTATTCACAATCACTTTCCCCTCAGTGTAGTATTCTAAAACTTCTTGTGTTGTATTCTTGTATTGCAGAGGAGTTGAACTTTTGTTGGTGTTTAGAAATGCTCAAGGTTTTATGTCACAGGGGAGGGAAGAAATATGAAGTATCTTTAGTTACAGTAATTAGAGCAGTTGTCCAGCTCTTTTTGCAGTGTTTATTTGCAGTAATATTACAGAGTATTTAAAGTGTAGAGTGCACCATTACTGTTTATGAGGAGCCATGGTGACTTAAATACGAAAGCATTTGTCATGCTGTGTGTTTGGTAGGGAATGGCTCAGTTCAGCCATTAAAAATTCAGAGGAATATAACTGAATTATTTTTGTCTCCCTCTTTCTCAGGTTGTAGCACGGACTGAGAAGGATTCCCACATTGTTGCCTTTTCACACGAAATGGTCCCTTGTCCAGTGACAGCTGACATGACCTTACCTCAAGTTTTAGTGAAAATGTATGAAGTATGTAAAAAAAAAAAAAAGTCTCAGCAGTTACACTGTATTTTCTTTGTAATCAATTCTGTTACCTTGTTTAATCTGTATCTCTCTAGTAAAACATTGGATTTGTTTTTTGGTGCATTTGATTTAGAGAAAGCCCAGCAAATGTGGTTATTTCATTTGCTGGATATTAAACATTGCAATTTAGAATGGCAGTGCTAGGTCACAATGAGTTAGCTTGAAAAGAATATTTTAAAAAACTCAATCTGGACAAACTAGATAAAGTGACCAAGTTTAACAAAAAAGTCTCTTTGTGTAGTAACACATGGTAGGATGTGAAGCTTACATCAAAAGTAATTTTTCCATGGTTTGTTAATTTCTGTATTAATGTGTTCCATATATATTTATTTTTGTCTCTTTAAGATTCCAGTGGGTACCACTGATTGTTCCCTTCCGATGATATGGGCTCAAAAAACTCAGACAGCTGCTGATGTCTTCATTGTATTTACTGATAACGAGACCTTTGCTGGGACTACTCCTCCTGTAGTGGCCCTTAGAGAGTACAGAGAGGTAAACATGCTTCTGACTGTTTATCATTAATAAATACTGTACAAAATAAGTACCAGCTCTAAAAATCTTTTAGAGATTGGACTGGTTGTGGCCTTCTTCATTCTTCAGTAAATAATTATATATTGTTAAAAACTGCTCAGTTCTGCAGAATTAGTGCACATATTGCACTAATTGTGCGTATTTAAAACCACAGAATTGCTACAAGGATTTGTAATTAGCCTGCCCTGCTCGGTGTGCTGTGGTGTCCATGAAACTTTGTTACTCAGGGATTGAATGAATTTCTGCATCCTAAATATAATTGACGGAATACGTTTTTATGGTTGTTACAGACTGAAGTTTGACTCTCAGAGCTAAATTTAACTTTGATGTCTGCAGTAGATATCAAAAAGTTTCAATGAAGTAATGAAGACAAGTGTCAATAGGATGACGTGACAGTATCTTGTGAAGAAAGCCCATTGTGTTTTAAAGGGACTGCTCCAACCTGTACAGCTGCATAATTTTAACATAGAACAAAGAAAAATACCTTCTCCAAGCACATTGCTATTGGAAACTCTTAGTTATTCAGCAAACAATCCTAGAAAAGAAAAGAAACTATTTTTTAAACTACCAAAAATATGTTTGTCAGGCATGGGTGTATGGACTTTAATCTTTACAGAGTTTCTACCCAGTTGAAATGAATACCAAAAGTCTTTAGTTTGGTTTCCTTAGTTGAGGTTACCTGCTGTCCCAGTGTTGACAGGCATCCTGCAGTTCTGTTCTGGCATTCCTCGTTTCTGTCAGTACGGCTCTTCAGACAGCAGCTTATGCAAGCGAGATTTGGCCCTCTGGCCTGTTTTAAGTTACTGCATATGTGCACATGTTTCACTCTATATGTGTTTTCTGATATTTTTTGCTGTCCTTCCTCTAGAAAATGGGTATTCCTGCTAAGCTGATTGTTTGTGGAATGACCTCCCACGGTTTTACGATGGCGGACCCCGATGACAGAGGCATGTTGGATATCTGCGGCTTCGATACAGGAGCTTTGGATGTCATCCGAAACTTCACTTTGGATTTGATTTAAGTTTTTTGTGCATCTGCTCTTCCCAGTGGGTCCATTGCTGGCAACAGACTTCACCCTGGCAACTCCCAGCCAAATACACTTTATTAGCATATGGCATATTGTATACATACCAGAATGTTACAGGAGGTGGTGGCACTTCAAGCATCTCTGACTAGAGCTTCTCACTAAGGTGTTTGTAAGGTTGAACAGAACTTCAGTCCCATGCAAATCTAACAGATTCAGAGAAACTCAGCGCTTGCATCTCTAGTGTCAAACTACCTGTCAGTAGCCAGTGATCCCCCTGCCATTGGAGGTGGCAGCCACATGTCACTGCTGTCACCTTGGCACCGTGCAGAAACACCCTGCGCATTTGGACACTCCTGGTGATGGCTGGCAGTGCAGTCACATCGCCCTTCAGAGTCCTGCAGCACAGCTGGCAGCCCTGCTCCACGCCCCTTCAGAAAGGCATCGCCACTCCTCAGCCACCTTCCTTGTCTCCAGCATGCTCATTTTCCCAAGGCAGTTGGTTTTTTCCTATACATGCACTCAAAACTCTTGTTGGACTTAATTCCCTGACCAGCCTGGGCTCTGCGTGAGCTGGAGCGCCACAGAGCATCATCCCCTGTGTGATATCCACAGTGACTGTGCTCTGAGTCCTGCTGGCCAGCAACAGCCAGTCTGGATCTGTCCCAGGGAGCTAACAGGACCCCCTGTTATGGTGGGATGATGGCAGGAGCACAGTGTTCTTTACAAACCCTTGGTCCCCAAGCTTCACCCAAGTCTTCCTGGCCAGCCTGGCCTGCACCACACGGATCACCCCATCCCTGTTGTCCTCAAGTTCCACAGCATCCCCTGCCTTGAAGAGAAGGGTGGCTTTGCCTGGGCCCAAGGAAGACACCACCACAGCAAACACTTCATGTGAGCATGCTGGACCCTGCTCTTGCTGTCCACCAGTGCTGGAGTCAGCCTGGACACCAGTTTGGCCACATCCAGCTCCTCAGCTGGGTACGTGAAGACAGCCACGATGTTGTCCAGCTCCTCGTGGACTTCGGAGTTCTTATGCTGCATGTACCCCTGCTGCAGCAGCAGGCCCAGCACCTGCTGAGGACATGCTGCCTTCATCAGCCACAGGAGCAGGGGTTGGACTGCAGGATGGCCACTTCTTGTCCCCTAGGACTTGAGCAACAGCAGAGACTGGCGGTGCTAGGAAAGCAGATGGATCACCTCCAGAGCCCTGAGCGCCACCCTGAAGTCATTGAGGAGGCTGTAGAGGAAGCTGAGGAGCCCCAGAGGCCAGACTTTGGCCTTAAAGGTTGAGAGAGTCCCTGGCAAACAATCCTGAAGGGAAAAGGGGTCCAGGAAGGCTGGACGTTCTTCAAGGATGTTACAGATGCAGGGACAGGCTGTCCCCATGTGCTGAAAGATGAGCCAGTGGGGAAGAAGACTGGCCTAGTTGAACAGGGAGCTGTCACCGGAACTCAGGGAAAAAAGACCTTTGGAAGAAGGGGCAGGCTGCTCTTGAGGACTACAAGGATGTTGCTATGTTATGCAGGAAGCTTAGAAAAGTGAAACTCCAGCTAGAAATTAATTTGGCCACTACCGTAATAGGTAACAAAAAGTATTTTTACAAATACATCAGCAACAAAAGGAGGGCCAAGGAGAGAATCTCCATCCTTTATTGCATGTGAGGGGAAGCATTGCCACAAAGGACGAGAAGAAGGCTGAGGTACTTGATGCCTTCTTTGCCCCAATCTTTAATGGTCAGACCAGTTGTCCTTGGGAAGACAGAGACAAGGAGCAAAATGAAGTCCCTGTAATTCAGGAGGAAACAGTGACTTACTGCTCCACTTAAATGCTCACAGGTCTGTGGGTCTGGATGGAATCCACCCAAGCCACTCTCTACCATTTATCATCAATCCTGGCTAACCAGGGAGGTCTCAAGACGAGTGGAGGTTGGCCAGTGTGACACCCATTGAGCAGAAGGGCCGGAAGGAGGATCCAGAAAACCACAGGCCTGTCAGCCTGACCTTGGTGCCAGGGAAGGTTATGGAACAGATCATCTTGGTCACACAGCACATGCAGGACAGCCAGGGATCAGGCCCAGCCAGCATGGCTTTATAAAAGGCAGGTTCTGCCTGACCAACCTGATCTTCTCCTGTGAATGGTGACCTCCCTGGTGGATGAGGAAGGGCTGTGGATGTGGTCTACCTGGATTTCAGCAAGTCCTTGGACACTGTTGCTCACAGCATTCCCCTGGAGAAGCTAGGAGCCTGTGGCTTTGACAGGTGCACTGTTTGCTGGCTAAAAACCTGGCTGGATGGCTGGGCCCAGAGAGTGGCACTGAGTCACATCCTGCTGCTGGCTGGTCACCAGTGGTGCTCCCCAGGGCTCACTGTTGGGGCCAGTCCTGTTCAGTATCTTTATGGCTGATCTGGACAAGGGGATCAGGGGATCGAGGGCACCCTCTGTCTGTGTGCAGATGACACCAGGTTGAGCCAAAGAGTTGATCTGCTGGAGGGCAGGAAGGCTCTGCAGAGGGATCTGGACAGGCTGGATCCATGAGCCAGGGCCAAGTGTATGAGGCTCAACAAGGCCAAGTGCTGGGTCCTGCCTTTGGGTCACAACCACCCCATGCAGTGCTCCAGGCTGGGGCAGAGTGGCTGGGAAGCTGCCCAGTGGGAAAGGACCTGGAGGGGCAGGTCAAGAGGGGGGAACAAGAGCCAGCTGCGCCCCGGGGGGCAAGAAGGCCAAGGGCATCCTGGCCTGGATCAGGAGAAGTGTGGCAGCAGGACCAGGGCAGGGATTGTTCCACTTTACTTGGCACTGGTGAGGCTGAGCCTCAAATCCTTTTTGCAGCCAACATTGGAACAGGCTGCCCAGGGAAGTGGTGGAATCATCATCCCTGGAAATGTTCCAAAGCTGCGTGGATGTGCTGCTTAGGGACATGGCTCAGCGGTGGACCTGGCAGTGTTGGGTTGATGGTTGGACTTGATCTTAAAAGCTCTTTTCCAACCAATCGTGGTTTTGTGATTCTTTGTTACCTTTTTGTGAAGGGAAAACAAGAAAAGCAGATGGGGAATCTCTTTTTTTATTTTTCCTGTTGCACACAATTTAAAATAACAGTGAGAAGTTTGCTAAAAGTGGTTACAGGGTTACATATATAGTATAGTATATAGTATATAATTTAATTTCCTTTATAGTAGATTATAAATATGGAGAGATTTTTAATTTCCCCCGTTGCTGTGGAATGCTTATTTGCAACAATAAATTAATGAGTTACTTCTAGAATGGGGCTGGAAACAAATGGGCTTAGTATTTTTAATAATGGCAATTTAACAGCAACTTCACTGAGAGGGAATTTTCTTTGGGCTTTTTAAAATTTTTGTATTTTAAGTGTTACTAATGTTCAGCGGTTTCCACAGTTACAGTTAAAAGCTACAAAAGAAGTTTTTTCTGGTATGTATTGAGACCATGTGACTGTGATACAGTGTAAAAGTTACCCAGGGACATTTTATACTGATAAAACTGAAAGTGTAAGAGCTCATGCTAATCTTTTTCTCTCTGGATTATCATCTGGATTTTCAGGAGGAAATATCTCTTTAGATAAATTGAGGAGCAGTTTCTGCACGATACACTTTAAAAAGCACTAGTTTAGAATTAAAATGCTTTACAGGAAATTCTAAAAACTGTTTTTAGTAGAAAAAGGCCTTGGAAATGACTGGGATGTCACATTCAGTCCTTGTCACAACTTCAAGAAGCATCAGTACACTTTCAGTGAGCAAGACCAACCGAGTGCATGTGTCTTGGCCTGCTCACCAGAGCTGAGTGGGAACAACCAGAAACAAAAAGCTACTTTTTTTTTTTTTTTTTTCAGAAGAATGCTTTCAGTGACTCAGAAACAATCTTCCTAACAGGAGAGTATTTCATTTTTAAAAATCTTTTTGTAGATTAGTGTTACTTCTGATTTCATAAATTAACTCAAGCTAACATATTTCAAAACTACCTCCAGTTTATAGTGACCAATTCTTAAAAACTTTTATGAACTGTACGGTTGCCTCCTTCATGTTCACAAAATCTTGTTTAGGAAGTGATTGAAACTGGATTCTTTATTTTTTATTTTTAGTCTGATAGTAAGAGTGTGACAAGGAGAAAGCCAGTGAGTATTCTACCACTTTGGAACAGAGATTGATAGCAATTTATGTGTACATGTATTTAATTTTGTGTTTTATATATATGTGTGTAGGGGGGAAGTTAAAAGATCTCTTTAGTAGATCAGTCTTAGAAGATTAGAAAGGTTTTTTAGTGATGCTTTTACGACTTCCTCTAAAACATATGTATGTCAGCCTCTTTTATGCTAATGCTGGCTGTTTTAAACAGTGAATTTGATGTTAATTTGAAAATAATTATGATTTATAAAAATACCACGTTTACCCACAGTGGTGAATGACATGTAAGACCATATTTTTCTGCCTAAAACCTGAGCTTTTAAATGTAAAATGGAAGTTCCTACTATACTTTTGGTACTTGTAACACTTTTCATTATGCCTCATTCCTGTTGATTATAAATTCAGAGCTTGCATTCTGTAGCAGGGATATCTCTTTTGGTGCTAAAATAGGATGTTACATGTTACTGAAGGTATTCTGCTACCGACTTACGCTCTCCCTTACTGCATGAGCAATCCAGTGAGGGAAGCCTTTCCTGACATTAAAGCAGGGCTTAAAGAACTGCTGGGTAGAGTGTTGCCTTTCAGCCAACATGAATGTATCACTCCTGAATTATCACTGCTCTGAGAGAATGCTTGGAGGACACAGGACTGCCACCAGCTCCTCAGGTGACTTCTAGAACAAACCAAGTGTTCCTACGAAAGCTGAGACGTAGCACTTTGGAGTTTGGAAAAAGAAAATCAGCCATTTCCCGTGAAAAATTGCGCATCGTTTTTAGGGTCTAAGCAAAACACCATGAATATGGGGAGTAAACTCATTTGCTCAATACATGTTAATAACTATTTCAAGTAAATGCACTGATGTTTTGGGGTTGGGTTTGGTAGTAATGTGTTTTAAATGACACAATAGTCAAACATCTGATTAGGTTTTTCCTTCTAAGCTAGAGATGTCGAAAATAACTGATAGATGAGTATCTTTTGCAAATACTTTTTCTTATTTGGAGTAGCATTTGTGAAGTAATAGGAAATATTTTGGACTAAATATAAAATGAAAACTTAAAACAGGTGTTTCAAGTAACTTTCAAGTAAATTTATTGCAAATAAAAATTAGGATAGTTACTAACAGATTGAATGAATGGTTATAGTGGTGTTGCATCTTTGGAAGCAGTCCAGTTTAAAATGCAATTCCTTGAACTAGAGTGTGGAAGTGAAGATGAACTTTTCAGTAGGACTGATAGAATTTGTAGCTCCCTGCGTCTGTTGACACTGGATAGCTGTGACCAGTGCTAAAAGGTGGTCATCCCTGCTGGGGTACAGAATATGCTCCTAAACATTTATAGTATCTCTGGACTAAAAACCTTGTTAAAAATAGGATATTCTCAGTGGTTTATGTGATGTAAAACCAGCACTGATGAGACCACGTTGTCATCTGTTCCTCTTTCAAGATTTGCACAGAGAGGGGAAACTGAAGTAAATGCTGACAGCTGAAATTTTATAGTATGTAGACCTTTGTTTCTGGGGGTTTCTTTCTGGTTTTGTCATTCTCTTCCAGTAAGGGGCATAGAAGAATGATGCTGCATATTCCTTGTCCATAGACTGGATTCCTTTTATCTGCCCATACACTGAATTTTAGGGGACAGCATGACTCATTTGCCATAACATGCATTTGTCCTGTTTCTAGTCTTTAGTTATTAAACTGATAATTTCCAAAACACTATCTAGACACGTAAAGAGGTAATAATTACTGTAATGCTTCAAAAAGAATTTAAAAAGTGAGCTAAGATAAAGTTGCCAAGCTTAAGCTTTAGTTCAGTGTACAATAAACTACCTACCCTTTCACCAGAAAGGAGACTTTCAAATAAATAGTGGTCTTTGCATTGGAGGAACACTGACTGAAAAAGCAAAAAAGGGGCTATAATTGTGCACTGCAGTTTATCAGTAAACATTGAGCAGGGAGAAGTTTAAAGCTAGTTAGTTTTATTCAAAACACTGAATAAAAACAAGTCTAAATGCAGAGTGCAACTGTAGACCAGGCAAATGCAGGTTTCCTGATACCTAACAGAGTTAACTGGTTTCAGTTTGACTGCCATTTCACTGTCACCTGCTTGACAGTTCTGGAGCATTAGACTTTGCTGTCTAAGGCTCTAATGTTCAGGCACTTTAGCTTTAAGAAAGAAGAAAAGCATGTCATGGCTGGAAGCACAGCAGAGGTAGAACATTCTTCCGTAAGGAATGAGCATCAAAGGTTCTTCATGGAAGGCACACAATCAACAATGTGGAGAGGGCAGGAGGCTCTCGAGTTTTTAAAAATAATTCAGTGAGCACATCAGCATTGTGTAATAAATTCAGTAATGACAATAATAATTTTGCCAAGAAATAGAATTTCACATCAGGAATTTTAGACCTGGAGCAAGGAGTAGGAGAGTTCGAGGTGCTTGTAGAATTAGACTGCAGTCCTTTGTGTTTCAAAAAGAGAAGTCTAAAGGTAGGTGTAGCTCTGAGGCCAGCAGGGCCAGTCTAAATGCCCACTGTGTGAGGGCTGCTAATAACTGGCACTAAAATACCTTGCTGCTTAAAACCACTGTTAAACCTGTTTGTTAAACATAAATAAGGGGGTTTATGTTCTTTTACATTGCTGTTGATAACTGGTGCCCATAAATGGGTATGGCTTTAAAAGGCTATTCAACAAAGTACATATTCTTGGCTTAAAAACACACCAGCAGTTTGGGAAATGTATTTTAATAATGGCTCTGTCTGTAGAAACACTATGAAATATTTGTCTGCATTGTGAATGCTGCTTAACCCTGTCCCGAGCTCACAGCCACCATAGCAGAAGCTTTAGTTTTGGCTCCATTTTTTTTCTGTTTTTTCTTCTTTTGCTTTCCCCTTTTCTCTGTTAGTGTTGGAGGTTTTTCTCCTTTTACATCTTGTCACCTCAGGCCTATACTTGAATCTTTTTTCACAAGCTCTCATCCATTCCTTTTTTTTTTTGTTGTTTTTTGCCTCTGTTCTTCTGCCTTCTTGCTGTCACTGAGTGTGCTCGCTTAGCTCCCTGCACCAGGACTGATGGCATAGTATTTATCTTAACTTTTTAAATAATGAATACTTTTTTTCTTTCCTTTAATTATATAAATCTCTTACCAAAAACCTAATTTACTGTATCTGTCAGATTTTTGGTAAAACACTGTGTAAAAATCAGTGACAGAAGTATACTATATTTATTTACAAAAATCCAACATCTGCCCGTGAATGGCTTTATTTGAAAAAAAGTAACCTCTTACAATTGGCTTTTCAAATTGGCTTTTCAAATGTAAAGCTTATTTCTAGAATTAGTTCAGTGATTTGAAACTTCTCATTCTGTTAAACAGTATCAAGCTGCTGTCATGCAGAATTAGGAAAACATTTAATACTCTGGATAAACAAGCAGCTTCTTTGCAGTATTGACTAGAGAAAGCCTTCAAAGATTAGGCTGTAGAAGTAAAGAATCATTTGTCTTGCTTCTGTTTTTAATCCTTTTCTTTAGTTTCTCTGAAGTTCCACCAGTTCCTAGGTTTGTTTTGCTGTGTGCAGTGGTTTGCAGTGCACAGATATGCTGTAAGCAGCTGTTCTCATGACTTTCTTGCTGGAATGATAGAGATTTCATCTTTCCATGACACAGCAGAGTGTACAAATGGTTGAGCAAGAGTTCTGGGGGAAAGGTAAAACACTGTCCAGGACAGTGTTTTATGGATGTGCTGCTCTGAGGGAAATCATAAAAGATGAGTTAATTTCAGCAAAAGGTATGATGTCTCTAAATATGTGTGCTTACATATCTGGATTTATGATTTTGATGCTGTAAAGCGTGGTTTCTTTAGGTATTTCTGCATTCTGAATTTAAGTTTAAATATATATATATATTTGCGTATATATGTGGTATGTGGAGAACTTTTACAAATGCTTCATTAACAAATAATGAGTGTAAATAGCTGTTTTCCTCATGTTACCAGCTTAAGAGTTAAGCACAACTAGTTACAAATAAAATGTCTTTTCATTCTCCTGTGAAAGTGCAGTTCTACTCTTTAAAAATAATTTTGTATTTAAAAAGCAACACACGGGCGCATTCACAGCTCTGTGTGCTTCATTAAATAACTCAGTGTTTGTTTCCAGCTTCTTGTGTTTCTTAGAAGCATGGGATTTAAGCTGGATGAGAAGGTATCCAGATCTTTTAGTGGATAAATTTTAATATTCAGATCCCAGGGCAAGCATATTTTAAGATAAACAGCTTTGTCCTGGAGACAATGCTGGGGAAAAAAAAAATAAAAGGAAATTTTTAATTACTGTTCTTGAGTTTCTTCATTTTAGTTTTTTTTTCCTAGAGTAGAACCACACTTGAACTGCCATATCGTGTTTAATTAACTTAAACATAACATGGCTTTGTGCCATCCAGTAACAAAGGCACTGTCTTGCTGCTACTTTCTATGAAATTATACACAATTAATGAAAAACTGTTTGGATGGGGAGCCTTAATATGGTTAAAAAAAAACGTAATTAACCCTTTGGGTGCCTTAAGCTAGATCTTATTTAATGAAGGGGCACTCACTTGGATCTGCAGGCACACAGCTTGTTTCAACAGCTGCAATAGAATTTGCCTTAAGTGACAGTGCCCTGGGATTTCCAGAACTTGGAACTCAAAGGGTTATTTTAGACTACTGGTTAAACAAACAAGCCCCTAGACAGGGAACAAAATGAAAAGGTCTTTGAAAAATTCTTTTGCATACTATTGTTATTATTTTTACGTGATGGGTTTATCAGCTTTGGGGACAAAGTTCTTGTTAAGCTTCTGAAAAAAACATCACTGGCCGAAGAATTCTACACAGAGACAAAGAATACTTGGTATTCTTATATAACTGTATGTGCAAAATAAATTGCTTTATTAAGTGTAAATACAGAGATGCACATTTGTGTGTTTACCTTGATGACTGCGTGCTAGCACCATACAGTAAACTGCAATAATTAAAATGAAACAAGGTCAGTGTGTTTAATTAGCTAATTACACATTAAAGATGCACAATGCAGGCAACTGTATACTAAAGACTTTCTACAATGATGCAGTTTAAACTTAGTTCAGACCTGCATCACAAAAATGAAGCTGTCAAGTTTAAATGATACTCTTGCAGTCCTAGTTAGCTGGAATTAAGGATTGATGCTTTTTACCCTTGAGGGGGAAAAGGAGTTTAGGTACATGCAGTGCTGAAAGCAATGGAAATAACAGGAGTCTTAATTCACAAAAAGTGAGTAAAAAATTCATTGACTAATGTTTTTATTCTAATGTGTGCACCTTTAGTTGTGTAATGGTCCCTTTAACTGAAGAATGGGATATAATTTTCTACTTGCATATGAACTTTGAAATAACCAAGAGTCTTGGCATTGCCTGGTCTGGCTTTGGATGTACATTGTACTGAAACTATGGAATTTTAGTCATTTCTTTTAGACATTTAACTGAAAGTTAAAATGGCTAGTAAACTGCATTCTGACTGTAGAATTTAAGTACTAAATAAACTCTATGCATATTAGACCCACTTCCCTTGGTCTAACGTTTGATGCTCTTGTTGGATTGGTTGTACCATAGTCTGCAGCTGCAGCTGAGTGCCTGAGCTGCCTGGATGCCCCCTGGAAGGACATTCCTGAGTGCAGGACAGACTGGTACCTCACAGTGCAGAGAAAAGATGAAAGCTGTTGCTCTCTAAAGCTGCCACAATCTTTATTCCCTTTTCTGTTCCACGGGACACACGATTTGGGAGCTGGGTGATCAGGCACTGGAATACAGGAGAGGCAGATATGCACACACCGATATCACTACAAAATGGGTTTGCTTCATGCTTCCTTCATTTCAGTTTGACAGAGAAGAATTATATTTAAAGAAATCATTAAATTAAACCGACAATTTATTGAGACAAAGCTAGAAAGCAAAGCCCACAGAATTCTTTTTGCAGAGTCTGGACTTCCCTGGAGCAGCATGTAATCACCATGAAATGACATCACTGTCTCACTAAGAGCCCCATGAGTTACATAATGTTTGCTAATGACCATCTGGGTTGCGGGAAAGCTGAGGCAAGGACACCAAGTAATTTGCCAAGTCCATAAAGTCTGTCAGAGAGTGATTGATTCAGAAAGCCATTGGCTTGAGGTTGTCAAGTGCAGCTTGTGCCGTGTGTCTGTGATCTTCTGAATTCATCTGAAATTCTGTTCATACAAAGGAAAACGAAGCTAAGCTAGAGATGGTTGCTCAGTTATTTGCTTTCATTTGGCACTGATGAACTAAAGGAAGCAGTTTGCCTTCCTCATGAAGCTTCTGAGTATCTGTTGCACCTCCAACACAAGTCCCATTGATAAATACTCTTGGGACCTATCAAGAAAACGGAAGTTGCATTAGTTACTTCTTGGAAAAAAGGTAAACATTCAAGCAAGCCCATGTGGACTCCAGTACACACAATTATTGTGTTCTTCTAGGTGTGTGTATATTAGTGTACAACCCATACTTCTCCATAATATTTACAGAGATGGGAAACTTCGTGTACCCCTCAAAAGTGGGATGAAGTCCCTGTGTGGGTGATGGTAATAAATTCCAATAATTGGGTCAAAATTGTGTCACGTGAGACTATATAAAATAAAATACAAGTGTTAAACACAATGGTTTAAATATACAAATGAAAAATGGCTTTGATACTTCAGTTATTTCAGTGGCAGTATGGAAAAGATCAACTCTGAGGGATAGCCAGAGGGGTTCTAGAAGAAGAGACAGAACCCTCCTGCAGTATCTAATTTAGGAGCTTGTATCCTAAATTTAACTGTCTCAAAAAAACAAGGATTTGCTATGGATCTAACCCAAGAGGGATGTGTGTAGCCCAAGTTCTTACTTGTTACGTGTAAGAGAATGAATATACTCACTGTTCTGCCACCAGTCATCTGTTCCAGAATGTCTTGGAACTGCCTGCCATTTGCATTCACGTCCAGTTCCACAGCTGTGTAATTCACATTCAAACCCTCAAACAGGTTTTTTGCCATTTTGCAGTATGGGCATGTTGTTTTAGAGAAAATCACCACACAGTTGTGTGAAATAATGTCCTGTGTTCTCAAAAGAAAGTTAGAAATCAGCGAGCTTTAAGCCAGTGCACTTTGAACACTATTGAACAGTCATGAAAACTAATACACAAGTTATAATCCTGCTGTTACAGTAACAAACACAGGAAAACCTCTGCTGGCATGGCACCTCTGAAGGCAGGTTTGACCTGCAGCTGGCTCCACACTGAGCACAAGGATGGTGGAGTGTGTGGTACACCTCTGCTCTGCAGTCTGCCCAACCCGCTGCATCTCCCCAAATTGTTTAGGACAATTTTCCCTGTCTGTAAGGCACTTGGGATGTGACAGTGATGAGCACAGTGACCAAAACCAGTGGGTTGAAGATATACCCTTATCACTTTACTGTAAACTCAAGGGGATTACAGCTATCATTATCAGTAAATTTATAAAAAAACAATTTAACTTTACTTGGTATCAGTAATTTTACAAGGTTCTATCCCCAATGGTGACAGCAGCACCGAATTTGAGTAGAGGTCTGAAAAAACTTAGAGTGGGTGCAGCCTAGGAGGATCAGGTTCCAGGGCTGTGGATAAACAAAAGTGCCAGCATGAGTTGATAAGCATAATAAACATAGGACCAGGTTCAACAGACAGAACTATTTACAGTATTTCTTTGTATAAATAAGAAAAGGTTTGAAGTAACTGGCTTTTATAAATGCTGAAAATCAGTAAAAGCCACGTAAATAATGTTACCTGTATTTGATTCACAGCAGCATCGTTAGACAATCCTACTGAAGTGGGCTGGCTGTTCCCCATTCTAGAACTAAAAAGAAACGACAGTCAGGTACTCGAGCTTTCAGAGAAACGCCACATTGCCCTGTTTTTTTCGATATTTAACTGACTTCTCCATGCCAGTTTACTTGAGCTGCAACACCTGCAGCCACCCAGGTTCTCGGGTGCCCGCAGGAAGGGGAGCAGCGGGGTGGGGCGGCTGCGGGCCAGCGCGGCGGTGCCGTTACTCGGGAACGCTCCGTGCCGCCGGTGGCAGCCACACCCGCACGTGGGACACACGTGTGGCACCCGCCACACCGCCCGCGGCGGCGGCAGCCCCGCGCCCCTGCCCTGCCGGGGACCCCGCACCCCGCCCCGCTCCCGATCCCCGTTCTGATCCCGATCCCGAACCCCGCCGCTCTCCCGATCCCTGCTCCGGACCCAGTCCTTGTCCCGATACCGGTCCCGATCCCTGTCCTTGTCCTTGTCCCCGTCCTGGTCCCTCTCCCTGTCCTGACCCTAATCCCAGTCTCGGTCCCGATCCCTATCTCTCTCCGTGTCCCGATCCCTATCCTTATCCCAGTCCCATTCCCAGTGCCGATCCCTGTCCCTGTCCGGTGCCGGTCCCTGTTCCAGACCCAGTCCTTGTCCCATTCCCACTCCCGATGCCTATCCATGTGCGGTGCCGGTCCCTGTTTCAGACCTTCTCATTGTCCCGATCCCGGTTCCGGTCCCAGTCCCGGTCCCGATCCCTATCTCTATCCGTGTCCCGATCCTTATCCCATTGCCAGTCTCATTCCCAGTGCCGATCCCTATCCCGGTCCAGTGCCGGTCCCTGTAGCAGACCATGTCCCGATCCCGATCCCTGTCTCTATCCGTGTCCCGATCCCGATCCTTATCGCAGTCCCATTCCCAGCCCCATTCCCAGTGCCGATCCCAGTCGCGCTCCGGCGCCCCCGGCCCGCACTCACCGCCCCCCCCAGGCCGCGGCCGCGCGGCGCAGCGCCCCCTGCAGGGCCATGGCGCCACAGGAAGGGGCGGCGCTCCCCGCAGTCCTCACGGCGGTCCGACGCCTCTCCTCGCAGGCCCCCGCACCGCCTCCCGGGGCTGCCCGCCGCGCTGCCTGTGCGCCGGGAGCGCCAGCGGCACAGGGGCAGGGAGGGATGGGGCGGCTCTCACGGGATGGGGTCAGGAGAGGCGTAGAGAGGAGCTGGATTTCACGGGATGGGGTCAGGAGAGGCATAAAGAAGGGCTGGATTTCCCGGAGGCCCCGGAGCCGCTGCTGGTGCGGGGGGGATCGGGGAGAGGGGAATGTGGCCTCCTGCCCGGCCGACTCCCAGGTGCGGGGGTTTCGGCGGTGCCTCTGCTTTGTCCAGTGTAAAACTTACTCTAAATCTTCTGTGTCCGCGTTTCTGTTGCCTGTTCTTCCTCACGTTTCTTTCCTGCCTTGCAGTTCTTCAGTCAGAAACTGACCTGTGAAACAGGAGCGTTGGGAACGGAGTAAATAATGTGTGGGGGATGGAGAATTCCTCCTGGTACCTGGGAGGTTGTGTTAGCAGAGTTGGCTAATCCTGTTATGTGTGGAATGTTTTTAGTGGCTCCTGGGAAGAAAAAAAAAAACAAAAAAACTGGAGGTTTTACTTTATGTGGAGGTGTTGGGTTTTTTTATTTCCTCAGTCTGCCCAGTAAGAGCTGTTCAACAATATTGTTATTTCACCCCCACATACCTTCGTCAGTATAACCTGTTAAAGCAGTGAGAAAATGCATGTGATATCCTTTCATTTTACTAAATGGTAACTTGCTTTCTCATTTCAGATAATAATTTTCTAGCAGAATCTCCTGCGATAAAGATAAAACTGATAAACTTTCAGGTATCTAATGCCACATGAAAATAGTTTCATATCAAATCCTGATTCAATGATATAAATGCTGGTTAATAATGTCACTGTGATCCCCAAAGCAAACTGTGGGAACTGTTTTGTAAACTCCCAGTTAAAACTTGTAATGAAAGTGTCATGTTAAGAGTAAAACCAGTATATCTCTTGTATTAAATTTAGCAGAAAACCACCCCCTGGTATTCCAGCTGCTCCTTGGATACCAGAGGGGCTGGGACAGCTGGGTTTATCTTCCGAGCCGTGGCCAATTCGGCAGCAGACATGCAGAGCTGGTGTGGCACTGGAACGAGATGACCTTTGGAGTTCCTTCCGGCCCAGACCACTCTGTGGTTCTGTGCTGGTGGTGAGTAGCCTGTGTGCAGAAGTGTGTGTGAACACATGAAATATGAACAGTACAGCCAGCCACAAGCACGTTCAGCTGGGAGATGCCAGTGTAAGAGTATGATCACAAACACAGGCTGGCTTTCTGAATTTCCCGAGCAAGCACCCGGTATAGCTGAGGGATGTAGTCTTACCCAGTAGGTGTCCCTGTGAGGAGCAGATAGGTACAGCCCTCTGACAGTGCCAGGATACAGAGATGGAGTCTCCTCTGACCTCCCTCCCCACTATGGCTGTATTTATATTGTTTTCAGTGAGGGAGGGGAGAAGGTGAAGTTATGGCTGACAGTTTCCCATTGAGGTGGAGTTTGATTTTAGTCATGGGCACCTATGGGGGTTATTGACACAAAGTTGGGTCACGGTTTGGGTCATTCCCTTGGCTTAGTTCCCTTTACCTGCATTGTTCCTGCCAGAGCATGACCACAGCACCTCTGTGCCGCTCCATCCTTTGTTTCATACCTGCATTGATTTCAGCAGGGCGTGACCGCCTCCCTCCCTGCTTTGTTCCCTCCTCCCGGAGCAGCACACCCAGCTCCCGCAGGGATCCTGCTCCTAAGGGTGCAGGCAGCTTGTCCCTGCTGAACTACTGCCAATGAACACATTCCTTCTTGCTCAGCTTTCTTTTTCAGTGTTCTCCCCAGTGAAGGCAGCCTTAAATGAAAAAGGAAACCAGAACTACAACGTTTTCTGGAAACTTGAAAATAAATCTCTTTGCAGCCGTGCGTGCAGCTGACTGCACCACACCATTCCCTGCTCCCAGAATGGAGCAGGACTGAAATGAGGGGCTTTTTGGTGTCATTGTAACACAGTGGCTGTGTGTCTCACTGAAAAAAAAGTATTATTTGTAGTGCAGCAGATGTACACAATGTGTTTCTGAAGAGGTAGCACTGGTTTAGGGGGTACAGTAGGGCTTCTGGATGCGGCATGGAAATGGGACTTGGCCCATTGGAAGCATTTCAAGTCCTGTTCCAATTTTCATGAACTGTAGCTCCAGCAATAATTCCAAATCCAGTTCATGAAATGGTATTGTTTGTTTGTTATGGCTTTGTCTTCTAAACACATAAATATTACTCTACGTCCATTGACAAATAAATATTGGCAGTGATTGGTGTAACTCACCATGTTACTGGGTGTTGTAGTACACATTTGTGTGTTCGACTATTTCAGTAGCATATGTGAAATGTTATAGATACACTCGTGGTGCTCTGCATGCCGAGTTGTTCTGACACAGATGGGGATATCACTAACATCTTGAAACAGGGAATTCTATAGGCTGCTGGCTTTTAGTCTGTTTTGTCAGTCTCAGTACATGTTACTTACAGGAAGAAAAATGACCCAATTCTGCCTTTTGCAGATTTAAGATGGAATAATATTTTCCGCCAGTGTTGGAGAGTGTTAAGAAAATTCTGAGCATCAAAGGTTAGAGTAAGTCACGATGTGACCTTGCTTCCAGGCCACAAATCCTGCAGTCAGTATTCCCCAGGGGGTACCAGTGTGTTTGGTTCTGCTGGGAACCCTACGCTCCCATTTTTTGTGTGTTTGAGCAGAAGAAATTAACCTGGAACATGGAGAGAGCACAGAGAGAGCACGTGCCAGCTGCAACTGTGCAGTTGCTCAGGTGAGCAAACAGAGCGAACTGAGCTGTGAGATCCCAGATTCTGCAGGGTAATGTCGGATGTGCTCCATGGCATTACCATTTGTTCTTCTTCAGATTTACAAGCAACATTTTCCTAATGACTGTTTTTTGCTATGGTCTTTTGATGGCTTACTTGTATCAGAATTAAAGAGCATTTTTGTGATTGATAAAGCAGAGACTTTTCTATCTTTTTTCCCCCCCAGCTTTACATCCAGGATCCAGGAGATTTTCTCTCCAGCCTGCAGAGTGAGATGCACGCACAGCTTCTGAGAGAATCACAGTCACAGAATATCCTGGGTTGGATGGGACCCACAAGGATCATCGAGCCCAACTCCTGTCCCTGCACAGGACACCCCAGTAATCCCACCATGTGTCTGAAAACGTTGCCCAAAAGCTTCTGTAACTCTGGCAGGCTTGGGACCATGACCACTGCCCTGTGGGAGCCTGACCACTTTCTGGGTGAAGAACCTTTTCCTAATAGCCAGCCTAAATCTCTCTGACACAGCTTCCTGCTGTTCCCTCTGGTCCTTTTACACTGTTTTCTTGAGGTGTTCCTGTGGCAGTGCTGTCCCAGCCGGTACCAACCATGTGCTGCCGGGCACATGGTTGGGGGTAATGCATAAAACCCCATTAATGCCCCCGAATCCCTCCCAGCGCCCTCTAAAACCTCTTTACTGTCACTAAAACCCCTTCTAGTATACCATAAACCATCCCAGCACTCCCAACCCGCCTCAAACTTCCTCAGTACCCCCAAAATCCATTTTAGCTCTCTCAGACCCCTCCCAGCACCCCCTAAAGCTCTATTAGCAACCCCAAATCCCTTTGTACACCCTCTAAAACCTCTTTAGCCCCACTAAAACTCCTCCTAGTGTACCGCACACCAACCTAGCATCCCCAATCCCCCCTCAAACCTCCCCCGCACCCCCGAAACCCTTTTTAGTTGTGCTTTACCATCCACAAACCCTTCCCGGCAGCCTGTAATACTCCATTAGCACCCCCAAATCCATCCCAGCACCCGTTAAAACCCTGTTAGCACCACCAACCCCCTTCAAACACTCTCTAAAACCTCTTCAGCACCAGCAAAACTCCTCGTTACCACCACCCAAACCATCCCAGCGCGCCCGGGCAGCGCGGCGCAGCCCCGCGCCGTGACTCGGCGGACGCCCGGAAGCATCGAAGCTCCGGAGAAGAGAAGCAGCGCCGGTAAACTCGGGCAGTAATTGTGTGTAAAGGCTCTATTTTTATACAGAACCCAGGAAAGCTCCGTGTGCTCAGTGCGGTGAAGGTTGTGCCCGCACACCTGGCCCCGCCTGCGCCACCGTGAAGGCGAAGGGACCGTGACCGCCGTGAGGGCGGAGGGG